>JANSTX010016286.1:0-17148 GCA_027564355.1 Penthetria funebris
ATATATTCCACTTACGCTCCGACACTGACACTAGTTTTATAATATTTAACAAAATCTTGATTGCATTCATGAGCAGCACTAAATTATATTACTTTCAGTTGATTTTAATACCATTACCACTATTAATTAATGTTGTGTCCATATGTACCCAGATCACCGTTATAAATTCAGTACCTTTTACCAATGTCTTATAAGAGATATTTGTGAACCTAAATCACCATACTTTCTGTTTTTCTGTTAATTTTTATTTTTGTTATTATCAATTCCTAATCTATCTTCAAACATTAAATTCTATTTATGATAAATCCATCTTCATTAATCACCATATTGTAACAACTGTCTTCCACTTACTAGTTCAAAAATTTTACTACCTTGAAATTAATTTCAATTAGTAGATATGCGATTGACAAAGTTCCCAAAGAATTAGAAATTCATCTCTGTTTAAGCCTTATTGACACTACTTAAATTATCGATATCTTAGTCGAGTCTCTGATATCGGTATAACGCGCTTCGTCTAGTTTTTCGCAACTGCTGTTAAATTTGGACTCTAAACTACAGAATATTCTCTCATATTGAACTTTGACGAAGAGTCTAATTACTTAATTTACTATATAATTAATTTATTATTCAAATAATACAAATAAATACCTGTCATTAATTGTTTTAACTCATCAATTGCTTGCTGTTCTTTGTTAGTGAAAATGAATTCAGTTGAACCACCATCTATACCTCTCATTTTATCTATAGAAAAGTAAACTATAAGTTTGTATCAAAATAATTTGCCGTTTCGTATCTATACATTATAAACAATATATGAGTCACATACAGAGATATTCAAATGCATAACTGCGAAGAATTCACCCTTGAACCGTAAACTCCAAACTGCACTATAATTTCAATTATGCAGTGAGTTATTCACCAAGTTCGCTAATCTGATTGTAATATACATGCATTTTTAACTACAACCTAAGGTTACTAAACTAACATGTATTATGTTGGTCGTGTTATCGGTGATATTGTGTGAAGGTAAGAAGGTTGAATCTCAATATGTTATAGTCACTCTATGCACCTGCCTTTAATATTAGTTTGTGTATTTCGAAAACATTTATAAAATATATGATTATGATTTGATATATATACCTTTATAACAACTTTAAATTTTTGATAATTCTCGTAAATAGAATTTTTCGATTTTAATTCAGCAGATGCTAGTAATAGAAATAGTAATTGTGTATCTCGTAATTTTTTCATCCGAAAGTGTGTAATAGTTTTTTAAAGGTGATTGGTGAGATGGTGAACGTTACCATAAAACGTTATGAATAGGATGCGACGAGAATTTGTAACCAATGACCACAATGGCACATTGTTTCCAAGGTGGAAAATGTGACTTGTCAAGAAGATTTGAATATTCGGTTAACTGGTGTTTAAAGCCAATGCTTTTTAATTTGCTGGTAAGATATGCATTCTAAGTCTATAAATAAATCGTTACCCACATTTTTGGTCACACTATAAAACTAATACTTACCTATTTGTATAAATGATTTAATAATCCAATTTAACCCTTTCTTATAATCACTAATTATTAATAAACGTATGCAATAAACGATTTTAATTCATGTAAAAATTTATTTACTAAAAATTAATTTCTTAGTCAAATTTGTTACGCTCGGTAATTAATGAAACTAAAATGACTATGTGATGTTAATGTCTATACAAAATAATGAAAATAATAAAAATAAATGCATTTTGTAATGACATTTTATAATTTTTGTAAATGCATGAAAAAAGCCATTCCGTTTTTTTTTTGAATTATTAAATCGTTTGTTATGATCACTAAATCATCATAGGAAAATAATTAGTATTGAACATTTCCATGTAGGGGGGGATCTTTACGAAACCACATATCATATACTGATATTAATTGTATGTGTATAAAATTTCTATATTCATTCTAATTGAGATTTTTATAATAGTCTTTATGACCTAGTGCATAAATCAAGTGCACTAATTTGGTCAGGTATAAGAGTAGTTGAAAGAGGCTTGGTTATATTACAAATGATTTATTTGAATCATATCAAACTTTTATAGCTACTTTAATTGAATTTTTAAATCTTAGTATTTCTGAAAATGATGGTTGTCATCTTCCTGCAGTTTATTTATCAGCAGCATCTTTCCTGTTATCCGATAATTGTTTAAATCATTTGGTTATACAACTACACATTTCTTAAATTGAATTTCATTGCTATTCGCCTGCTACTAAATTAATTTTTATAATTTATATTTTTTTTGCATGGATGACACAAGTGTTAAAATGGACCGCTCATTCTGCTTCTGGGTATAAAAATACGTTTTCTACAACTTTAAGCAAAACAAGTGATTTTTCAATTGAATTTTTATGTAAATCCTAACGTTCCTGTTCGCATTATTTTTTAAAAACATGCTTGTTGCTTGACTGTTCGTCATACTACTTTATGTGATCTCACGGTAATATATATATATGTAGTCTTAAGGCAATTCCTATATGATCTCACTGAAATACTTAGGTATTCTACGGTTATAGCTATTGCGATCTCACGGTAATACTTATGTATTACATTATACAATATTTGTGATCTCACGGTAAACTTATTTGGTTTCAATGTGATACTTCTCATACTTATCTGCTCTCAAGGTAATAAATTACGAAAGTTATTCAAATAATGCACTTATTTCGCTTCTAGGTAATAAAAAGAGTTTTCATACCCTGAAACAAAATAAGCAGTTAACTTGAATTTTTATGTACATTCCAACGTTCCTGCTCTCCTGATGCAAAATTGAAAAAAAATAATTTTTTTTTTTGCATGAATAATAACTGTCATACTCATCACACATGTTTTTATGTGGTTTCACAGTGCATAAAAAATACAAAACCATCTGTCTGTATGTAGTCTCAATTTTCTATACCCTGAAGCAAAATAAGTAATAAACTGAATTTTATGTATCTTATATGTACTTATATGGTTCACGATAATACTTTGTGATTTCACGATACAATTTATTTGATCTTACGTTGTTACTTAAATGGCAATTATTCTACTTCAGTGTGCAATCGCAGTTAAGTGCAAGTGGCATATACATGCGTATATATATATATATATATATATATATAGATATATATATATATATAGCACAAGAATTTGGGGGGAGATTTTGAAATTAGTAATTTCTGCAAGATATTAAATAAAATTGACGAAATTGGGTATAGAATTTGAATGATCTTTAAAGTATTTTTACTTAGAATATATACTGGCCATTATTCATGTCCTATGCAAATGAAAATTGAGTGAACTTTGGAGATAATATATATATATATAGATATATATATATATATAAAATGACGTGATAGTAAAATTGCAAGATACATTTGCGAAATAACATCAAGATCAAGTTCTCGGCTACTCGGTAAATGTTTTTTTTATTGAACATTACCGTGGCTTGAAATTACATATGACTATAAACTTTAATAATAATAATTGGTAGAATATAATATCTTAAATTAACATAAGAAACTAGTTGTGCAGTGATAGAATATATTAAATTAGCATAATAAACTTGTTCTGTATTTATTATATTAGTTTTATCCTTAACTATATACACTCGTATACCGGAAAGTAACATATTGATACTTGGAATGGCTAACGAGTATTTAAATGATTAAAAAACAAGTGATTGCTTCCTATGTAATTGTATAATTATTATTTATACTATGTCAATTGGGAAAATGATGTTTTCCTTTCAAGTAATATATGAATCATTCTTCGGTATAGCCTTAATCAGCCCTTAATTTTTTCTTGAACTTACATATCACACTGCTACTGCCAAATAATCTTCCGACCTTTTTAGAGTCACATCCCCTATATCCAGGCGTATTCTGCCCTTCAATGTTACATTTTAACTCAATTTTAATAGATCAGCGGGGTACATTAAGTCAAGACACATTAAGCGTTTTCATCATAGAGGTGATATTTTTTTTATCACAAAACTTATATCCGTCATTAATAATTTTTTAGTCGTACAAGAGTATGATTTTAGAGAATGTACAAGGATGATATTAGAAAATGTACTTACACAATTTCAATATGTATGTTCTTTTTATTCGAGCACACCAAGACTGATAGAACGACGGTAGCAGTATACTCGAATGATATACCCACTTAAATTGTGTAAATCTAAATATGATAATTCAATTGCCGAAACTTTTTCACTAAATTGACGTTTATATGAACTGCTGAGTTCAACATCGGCAATCGTCCATGTCTATCTGCTGGTGGTACAATTAATAATAATGAAAACTCTGCTGATATTTAATTTATTACAAATTATATTTTTCGAACTATAAAATATATATAAGTCGCATTATAAAAATCCAAATTTTTTATTATAAATTAACAATTTTTCTCTATCATATAAATATTTTTTCATTTCATCAAAATCAACTGCTGATTCTAGAATACCACCATATTCAAGTGGTAAACATTCTTTCCCAATAAATGCATGCAAGGTATCCCAATTTGACTTATGAACATGAAGCTAAAAATGGACAAAAAATATATGTTTACATTTATTGTCATCGTAACGATCTTTAACATTAATATTAAATGATTAGAATGTTATAAAAATCATACACTTATGACACTGACACTAGGTGTAACTACGTATAGCCCGTCGCAATTGATAACATTCACAATTATATAGAAAAATCATGGTCACTGTTAATTCAACAGTAATGGGATGAAGCTTGTTATTTCAAGTTTTACTCCATTTGAACGAGTTTTCATCAATTTGTCTCAATTCGCCAGCGAATTTGTTACAGGTCTGTAATTTGATATGTTATATCTAAATGTGATATTAAATCTTAATGTGAAACGGGCAAAGATGTCTGCTGTTCTACTATTATGTTTTGTTTTTTTTTTTTTGTAAGAATTTGACTTCCCTTTTCAGAACTTCCATAATACTGCCTTGGTAAAAATAGTTTACTAAACATTACCGGTAAACTGTGTAAGTAAACTTAGCAAGACTGTCAAATGTTATTGAATAGTTTGACAGCTGTAAAGAATATACTTAACCCATGTTTGTTTTAAATAAATTTTGTATACTTACTTTATTTTTAATTCGATTACTTAAAAATGGTGATATTATTGCATAGGCAGTATCAAATGTTATTGATGTATTTACAACATGTACATGCCAATGGCAAATTGGCATTAATTCTGTTTTCATCGAAGCAATTTTACAATTTTTTGGCGTTACCCATTTCAGTAAGCGTAATGGTATATCTTTACAATCTACTATCACAGAAATACCCATCGTTTGGGTTTGCTGTTCCATCATGACACATTCAATGAAAATGTCATCTAATTGAACAAGATCGATGAAATTTAAATTTGATTGTACATTTGCTAAAATTACATTAGTAATAATGTTTTAATAAAATATATTGATTTCTAGAATTGTCTTACCTAATTTATAAATTAGAACAATCCGACCATTTATATCTCGCTTTTTTAAAATATAACGAAATTTCATATTAATTAAATTTTCATATTTTGAAGGACCATATTTGGCGTACCATTCTGGATAATCTAGCTATAAGAATAATATGAAAATTATTCTTAGATGATATATTAGAATATAATTGTTGTTATTAGAACCCTATAATTATTCAAATTTAAAATAACAATCAAAATTACCTTAAATTTATATATGTCGACCATGCGATCTAATGCTTTTTGAGGGTCCCAATCAAAATATATTAAATATTTTGCCATAAATGATACATCGCTTTGAAATCGTATTTTACTGTAAGCTAAACAAAAACTTAATTGATTAATCACATTTTGATTTCATTATTTAATTTATGCAATATATGAGTTAATTCGGACATTTTTAAAAAATTATCACTGAAAGCCACTTAATATCCTATGGTACTGAAATATTTAATCGTCATTTAGTTCTATAGTCTATCTGTTTTGATCTAGTAAAAGTATACTTTTCTGTATGTGCGGTTTAATTATAGTATGAAACAAATATGGGTTCATAAAAGTATAGACTACTATAATATATTATTTATACCTTTCATTAACTCCTTTAATTTCTCAATGACTTCAATTTGTTCTGTCGTAAAATTAAATTCCATTGAAGCTCCATCAATACCCTCCATCATGTTCACAGTTTACTTGTAAATGGTTCACTATAAGAACAATTTCAGAATTCTATACTGAATAGTCTCTGGTTATAATTTATGACGTTACATCGTTTTACTTTTTTATTTGCATTTATTTTTGAACATATTTTTGTCGAATCAATCCACACAATTGCACTATTAGATAAATTTTGAAAAAGTTCTAAAGTAAAAAAGTAAACATTAAATTTATTCATTTATGACGTTTATTCATTGATTAATTATTCATTGATTATTTATTCCCAATCATGATATATTTACAATAAAATTTAATTATGTGCACATAATTAATTATACACACAATTTCAATTGTAAATATTCAATTTGTTTTTTTTTTTTTAGTTACTGCGATTAGATTGACCGCATTAATTGAATAAAATTTATGGCTTTGTTTAAACTTGCATAATATCGAACCAGTGTATACATTTCGATGTAATTTTGCCAAATATGTAATTAAGTGTTTTGTAGTTGAGATAATTTTGCCGTATGTAGTTATTATGTTGTTTGTATGAATCGCATCATTTTCGGCTAGTTTATAATAAATATCCGTGTTTTAAAAAATAACTAAATTGGTAGTCTGAAACATGGCTTAATTTTGACACCGATAAAATCTGGTTACGCCAAATCTATACTGCATCAATATTCTCAACGAAATTGATCAGCTGAACTAGTTGATATTATGCATATAATTCGGCAAATTCTATGCCTACGCATACAACTTGCTCAATCGTCTTTTCTTTGTAAAGAACGAACAAATCTGTGTAATATTGGCCAGGAAATGTGTAATCGGAAAGATATTGTTATACAATCAAAATGTACGTAACATATACATGTATTTCGTAAATTTAATTTGCGGCTAAAACTAAAGATTTTAGTCTTACAATCGAATACTTACAAACAGAACAATTGCTGTTTTATTTATAAAAATCTATTATCTTGTCTTATGTCTAGTTAAGGGTATAAACATCTTGTTCGTCTAAAATGTGAGAAGTGTACTTCATTACATTAATATATTTTTCGTATAGTTTTGAATTGAATTTCTTATAAAAAGCAATTAAATCTGAACGAAGTAGGCAGCAAATGTTAGTTAAAATTATATTAGGACCTTAGAAAATTTGGCAAGTGCAATGCAATTGCTACTCTTGTATGTTACTTATATTCATTGAATTCTATCAGATTTGATTGTTGCCAATCTGAAATTAATTTTCAAACGTTTTTGAGAGTAGTGTTCATGAGGCAGATCGCATGATCTACGACAGTATTTAATATTGTTATATAGTGCCATTAATTAGCTTAATTAATTTATAATTGAAATAAAGATTAATCGCGTATGAATTTAAATAGAAAAACAAATGAAGCATATTATAATGCAGAACTATTGAGAAATCTACCCATTAAGTTTGAAATTATCTAACGTAACCTCACCCAAAACAAACTGAAATGAGACTCCTACTAAAAACAAAATTATCTCAAATATTTTATAATATAAGAGACAGTTTTAGTATCAGAAAAGTCTATAACTATTTAATATTTATCGTTCCCATGAAATGTCACTTTAAATATGCTTCTACCTCAATTTCGAGAGAGCTATGTTACAATCAACTGCCAATGAATGGTACAGTGAACATGTATTAATAAACAAATTCTCCTCAGACACATCAAATTGTGCCGTAAAAGCAATAATCCTAATTTGTATAGTTGACAAATGGTCGGTATTACAGTAAAATTTATATATGCACTAAGTTCGCTTACCTGGCTTGCAATAATCTAATCGCATATCATTATAATATCATATTGATAACCTGCAAATTGAGTTGATCTAAAGGGTAGCAGAACTGTGTAATTTGCTATTTGTAATGGGGGGTAATGACATTAACTCGTAAATGGTTGTCGCGACTGACTTCATTCATTATTAATGGAAAATGTTAGAAAAAAATTGAACATTCTAGATATGTCATTAGAGGTTTCCAGTCAAATCATAAATTAAACAACTATATTATGTACTGAAATTATTTATTTAGTTAATCATAGAGACAATACTTGTTCGCCCTATATCAAAAAAAAAAAAAAGAAAAAAATTAGGATATAAATCCAAATTGTTTATTATGCAAAAGATATTGTTCTCTATTATATAAATGTTTATTCAATTGTTCTAAATCTGCTATTGAACCAGGTGGACCTCCATACTCTTCAGGCAAACAATCACTACCAGTAAATTCCTGTAAAGATTTCCAATTTGTTTTATGGAAATGAATCTGAAATTGATGATGATTATTATTATTATTAGTTTAGAACAATTTAGCAATTATATAATAAATATAATTTATACCTTTTCTTTCATTTTTCGACTCAAAAATGGCATTACAATTGCAATAGCTGCATCAAATATTTTTGATGTATTTACAACGTGGACAAACATATTTTTTATCGGTAACAAATCACATTTTATAGAACAAATTTTGCAATTTTTAGGTGTTAACCATTTCATTATTCGAAATGGTACATCATTACAGTCTACAATTATTGAGATTCCATTCTTTTGTGTTTTCTGTATCATAAATAGTGATTCAAACCACATATCATCTAATTTCGCTAAATCATAAATTGTTGTATTTGGACCCATACCACCTAAAATTCAAATATTAATAACTTTTTTCATATTCATATTATATTTAAAGGTTGAGATAAGGTTGAAGTTAGTATATAAAGTAAAAATTAATACCGAAATCTACTGGAATATTTCTCTTTTACTAGCTTTACATAAGTAAAATTATTTTTATTTAAACTCACCTAATTTATAAATGAAAACCACTCGACCATTTATATCTCTCTTACTTAATGGATACCTTATTCCCAAATCTATTAAATGTTTGTATCCCGACGGTCCTTCAATAGCAAACCATTCAGGATAGTCTAACTAAAATCAAATCAATGTATAATGAATAGATTCATAAATATACTCGTAAATATTTATATTGAGTATAGTTTACCTTCACTTTGTATATATTTAAGATTCGATCAATTGCTTTCTTTGGGTCCCAATCAGAACAGTTTAGCATTTTCGACAAAAATGCTATGTCATTTTGCATACGTACATTTTCACAAACTGAAAATTAATAAATAAGTAAAAATAAATTAAATTTTACTACATAAAAAGTAAATAGTATTTATGATTCATCGTTACATACGAGCAGAGACTAAGACAGTGGTAATATTTTAAGGAGTTTGAAGTACACTTATTGAACTAAATAAAAAGTCTAATTTTGGAAAATATATCTTTTTTTTTTGTACTTTTTATTATTGTAGGAAAATCAATCTTACGATCTGATTTACGTAAAAGTTGATTTGACAGGTAATTCGATTACACTATGTATGTCATTTCCTAATGTGCTATCGGTGGTTGAAACAGGTCGTGTTTCTCAATTGATTTAAACAAAGATTCTCAATATGATAGATAACTGGAGCTTTTGGAACTCTTCACTGAATTATTCAGATGTAAATTTAGATAACTATAATTATTTTTAAATTTCAGAGTAATTTACTTAAATTTTTCCTTTATAAAACAACTGTCAATTCCGATTATTTGTAAGTATTTTTCCCTTAACTATTGATACACTTACCTGACATTAACATTTTTAATTGATCAATTGTATCTTCTTCTTTCTGTGTAAATACAAAATCTTCTGAATCTTCTGATAGGCCATTCATCTTATCTATGATGTAATCTATATAATATTATTGATTTACTGTAATTAAATTGAAATGTGATAATTTACTTATTGCAAAGAATAATAATAATCCTGATATGAAAGGCGTTTTTATTGGTTAACTAAGTTAATAATTCTTATAATTAAATTTGCTTTCTGTATTGCATTCTGTATTGCACTACATATTTCAATTAGTAATTTTAAAATTGATGTCTAGAAATTTTATCGAATATTATAATTTTAACTAATAAAAAGGTCACAAGTTGGTTTGCAAACATTTAATTTATTTACATAAAATTTGAATTATATTTCTAATGTTTATAATTTGAAAGCCAGAACACCTTTTATAAGTAATTTAAGTAGATTAGTAATTTTCAGTGTTTTGTCAATCTTTCAAAATATCACATCAGTCACCGTCACCACAAAAAATACATTAACAATAATATTATCATATCCGTTTTGATTCTGACTAAACTAATGGTAAACTAAACTAATGAATGGTGACAAATGTAGTGACTGACTATCATTGTGGATCGAAGCTTGAAAGATAATGTTATTGTCGTGTTTGGCGACTGATTGAAAAGAACAGAGTTCCAACAAAAAATTAGTTAACAGGAGATTTATGCACTTTACTGAAATTTTAAAATGTATAAGTTGATTGGTCCTATATTTTGCAGTTAATAAATTTCAATTATAAATATTGTGTTCGCATTTTAACATTTTAATGCTAATGTCGGGGTGTAAAGGTTAAGATAATGAACTACGAGTATACAGGATAAATTAAAAGAAATAATGAAAACAAATTTGCTTAATACCTACGCATATCTATTTAAAATAGTTGAAAACATAAACTTAAAATTAATTATGAATATAAAAAGTTTAGATAACATTATGTTTATATATTAAAATCATCTGGATTTATAACATAACCTAATTGACTTAATTCAGTAACTACTTTCTGATTATTTGATAAATTACTCATCCAGCCAGTATATGGAAATTCTGGTAATTGTCCACCATATTTCTGTGGTAAATTTTCAGGTTTAATATGTTTATGTAATGAAGATAAATCTGAACCATGTATAAATATTCTAGCCCTCATTCTATCATTTAAAAATGGTTTGAAAATTTTAAAGATAATATCAAATGCCCAAGATTGATTGACTATGTGAATGGAATCAGTTCGTAATGGCATACATGTCTGAAAAAAAAAAAAAATTTTGTTAAAAATAAAAGTTTTTATCAATAATCATATTTAAAATTTGGAAAGAACAATTGTTTGATCGATAATCATAGGGGTTGTCTAAAAAAAATCATTTTCAATTGCTTTCAAGTCTTCGAAATTCTTTACCAAAAGTGAACTCATTTCAAATTATTTCTATCATAATAGGCAAATAATAAATAATAATTTTTAGTCTTGTATCTTCCTATTTGGAATTTGTGCAATGTCGACGGCCACCTATACAAAGTAGTAATGATGAATAAATTGTTCAATTTAAGTAATTTTTATCATACTCATTATATAATCCAAAGGGAGTTAAGTTACCCACAGTTTGGATTATATGATGAGTATATATGAATATATGATGACTTAACTCAACCGACATATTGATCTTGGTTTTATCTAGAAAATAGTATAGCCAGTCATAGTTTCATTTATTTCTAACCGATTGGTATACCATTAAACGTTATATTTTTAGAAATTGTCAAGTTGTTTATGTGCGATTTTTTTTTTTCAAGTATATGTAACAACTCTATTCAACGGATGTCTAAATAGTTCATTAAGTTAGTCTTTATATATATATGAGTACTTACAACCATAATGCTAATTATCTTTTGGGCCACTGACGGATTAACATGCCATGCATGATTTAGTGTTAATCCTTCTAAATCAAATATTCCAACTCCACCCAGAACTTGAGCTTGTGGTTCTAGCGATCCCATTTCTAATAATATCACAGTAGTTTTAAATATATCATTAATTGGTATTTTAGATGGTTTCCAATTTCCAAATTTAAAAATCATCATACGTCTACCATTTTGATCACGATATGGAACAACTGATATAATATTTTCTTCACCCAATTGACGTAAATTATTAGGATTAACATTTTCATAATAATCACGATTTGCCTCTCGAAATTCATAATATCTGCAAAGCTATAAGTAAAGAAATAATTATTTTAAAACTTTATTTGAATATTCTAGCAAAATTGAATTATATTTTAATAAAGAATGTTATTTTATAATTATATACTAACTAATTTATAAGCATTTTCCAATTTAAAAAACCTTGCACGTAAGAATTTAATTAAAAATTCATCATCGGTTCGATGAGGTGTGCATTCACCTCTTTCTATTTAAAAATAATAAATTATTATTTTGATGTTAAAAATTTAAATTATATTTAATGTGTGCAATTTATAAAAAATGCAGTGTGACTTCCTTTTCTTATTGTTTTTTTTTTTTGGTCAATATAATCATTCTTACCATAGATTAGATCTCTTAGTTCTTGTAAATCAGAGCAAATTTTATCAGGATCTTCACCTTGTCGCCTTGCTATATCAAGCATATCATCTGGTAATTCGGGTCCTAGGTCAAGATTATGAGACACTTCCGCTGTCGGCATTTCTGTAGTCTATGGAATGGAAAATTATTTGTAATGCATTTATTTAGTTATTTTTTTTTTTTTTATTATTTATTATTGATTAAAGTTAACAGAAATTTACTGATATCTGATATAATTTATATTTTGCCAATTGGAACGTCAAGTTATTCAGTATTAATAAATAAACTTTCAATTTCAACATTTACAATAAGTGAACTTTTATTATATCTACAATTAGAAAATATATCTAAAAAAATCCATGTGGATCCATATCATCAAACCCGTCTTTTTCATTAGATTAAATTACGTTCGGTACTGGGTATGTTTTAATCAAATATGCTAGCACGTATATAAAAGTCACCGAAAATTTCCAAATACCCACTGCACAAGAAGTGTCGAATCTTGCAATTTCTAAGTCACAATTAGTGCTAGAATTTAGTAAGACATATGTTTTTCAATGAAATCAAGCGATGATGATGATTTGATATTATATTCTGTTTCTGTAATTGCTCTTGATCTTCACTTAAGTGATTCATTTCCCGTCCCCTGTAACATTTTAAATAACTGTATTTATTATACTATTTCTGATCAGAATCGCACAATTAATTTCGGTAATGTTTCTGATTTAGTTGATTAACTGAAGATTTTGAAATTTATTTTAGTAATATTTGTCGCTAGAACGTGAAACTTTCTGAAGGTGATTCCCAAAATATTATCCTCCTTTTTTTTATTTCATCCAGCATTGAAAGTTATTGCATATTATAAATATTACAATGATTACATGGCCCTATGGGAATTTATGATCACACAACTCCAGACTGATAATATTTTATTTTATTCGTTTCCTCAAAGTGATAATTTTATAGAATGAATTTTCTGTTCAATGGAATATTTGAACCTCGATTTGCTACACGACAGTCAGTCTAGAGCTTCACACACTACACCATGACTATGTCGCTAAATTAAGGATTTTAAAAATTATTTATTGTTCTCAACAAATGTGAATAAGCTATTCAAAGTAAGATTATTTGTTAAGATATTGATTGATAAATATTTTTAATTGCTACTTATTTGTACATTAACTTTAAGTAAAGTCATGACACATTCATAAACACCTAACAGTTTAATAAATGAATATTTTTTGACAATAAATAAAAGATATGAAACAATTCCAGGAGGTCTACAGACATTTTAAATTTTATATGCCAATTGTTTATTAATTATGCTTTTAAGTTATTTGTTTTAAGAATTTTTTATGTAATTGGTATAGCATACTAAAGATTAAATATCGTATAAGATTGGTCATATGATGTTTATAAGATCTCTGAGTATGATACATAATTGTATATATTCGATAGCATGTATAAATAGGACTGTAGTATATATTTTATACTGTTTACAACTTCTTGTCATTCTATGCCAAACAGACAATTTCACGGTCTGGTCATTTTCCTAATTTATACTATCTATGACTATGCAAAAAAGCCAATTATCACAACAGTATAGCGATAATGTCAAACAGTAGGGTATTTCATTGACAGACTAAGACTCTGTCAAAATTATGTGAAAGGTTTTTCTTGAATAAAATCATTGAATTGCTTAAACGTTAACATACTCTTGTACCAGGATTTTTGAAATTGGTGACCGATATTGTGCTGAAAGAGTAAAATGTGGTCCAAAATTAGTTGACTGCAAAAATACTGTAAACATTGTGCTACGAGTAATCTGATGAATTAGTGAAAAAAAAAAACATTTCTAGTGGTCTCTGATTTTTATCTCAAATTTGTGCAATATACCGATTACAATTATAATTATATCAATGAAAGAATATTGAATATGATGTTTGTGATATTAAATTCAAGAAGTCAATTACAATCGAAGATAGTTCAATAACGACAAAGTAATAAAGATTTGTATTGATAAATCTACAACATTTTTTTTTTATGAATTTTTTTTTTAAATCATTGATAACTCGTCTTGTAGTATATTCACTACCAAGGTAAACTAACATTCACTAACTATTGCAAAGATTACAGAATGCATATATAGCAATTGAACGATACTCATAATAATGGTAACAATTGTATGATATCATTTAATGTTAATCAAGATCATTTGAGTTCATAAACACCACTTTTACTATATCAATAAGTTCCTATAATGAAACATTAAAGTATGGTCAAGATTACTTAAAATTTTTATTTTTCAACTAAAAATTAATTTGACTCATAGTTCCTTCGTTGAACATCCTTGACACTTAAAAACGACTTTTTATGTCATTTACCTTAATTCTTGATAAGACTGCGATCATAAAATTGTCCTTCTGCAAGGTAATTACTTTCACTTCAGTAAGAAAATATGGTTATCGTAAATTTTAAAGATAAGGTGCAAATTTTTCCAGGGAAGCAGATACAATTATTACATGTGGGGACACTTACCTCTTAAATTTACACTTGCAGTTGGTCTACAGTATCTATTTCAACGAAATAAGGTATAACTCGGAAATTGTTAGAATAATAGTTTTTTTATTAAAATCTTTCGTTTATTTAAATTTGCCGGAGTCGCAACATTTGCTATATAAATCAGTTGTGGTAGGAGTAAGGAGACACGAACCCCAATTCAAAATATTATGATATAATTGCAAAGTTTTGACAGAATGTAGACATGTTTTTTTTTTTAGAATAATGTTTGTACTGGGGACGCATCAAATGGATCTTTCTCCGTTTTTGATATTCAACATACTACTTTCGGAGTACACAACGATTAAGTAGTATGCTGCTGTTGTCAACTCACAATAATTTTTTTTTGTGCTAATTTGTACTTAAATTGTCAATAAGTAAGTGAACACCTGTGACAAATTGTTCAAAACTTGAAAAATCAGTGTTAATATTGAATTAAATCAATAATAATTCACTAATATAAATATCTAATTTTATTAAATAATAATATTTTAACTTTATATACGAATACAATAGTAGGTATATTTGTTGGAATTATGTCAAGGAAAACATATGTAGCAAGATTAATTAAGTGCATTAACTTAATTATTTTAACTTTAATAAAATCTCATAAAACAATGTACATTGCTTATAATTACATTACAGGTGTTGCAATTAGTTTCTATTAAATATGCATAACATTAACCTCAAATTACATGAAATTAGTTAATTTTGAGATCATAAGATAATTCTATATTATATTCTTTAAGTAATGGGTGTTTGTTATGGAGATTGATCATTCGATATTTTGATTTTGGTAAAGATAAATTAAGTAGTTTAACTCTAACGATAAAGACCACATTTATGATGATGATATCTTTGGGGATGTGTCGTCAACACTCTAAATCTCTTCAAGCAATTAGGATCTTTTAATCTTTTTCATTGATCATATATACAATATATGTGAACATTTATAATTGCAACAAAAAAGTACAGTACGGACGTTAATTTGTAACGTAAAATGTCTGATTTAAGGCAGTCATCCCACGACTGTAGCATGTGTGAGGCAAACCATAAGCGTTTACGAAACTAACCCATTCCATATTGGATAATATTGCTGTTTCAACTGTTTGACATCTGAAATTCGCCAGAGCACTTTAAGTGACAAGAAATTAATAATTCTTGAGAGCAGTCTATATGTACTTTATGTAATAGCCTCAGGTGGACTGATATGATGATGTATTAATATGTCTAGATTCAAAATCAACAAAGAAAAATTATTTGCATGTATAGTATTTAATCACAGCAGTTAAACACAGAATTAAAATTACTAAACAAAAGTTTGAAATTATTTAATCTTTTAAATATGGAATAATATACTCGTATACTATGTTTTTCAATATTTTTATCAACTGAGTGCAAATTATATATATTTGGAATTAGGTTAAACTATTATCATATTTACTAAATGTTATCAGCTATCAATTCACATACCACCTTTGATCTTAACAGGGCACTACTCTATAATGTATAGACATTTTCAAAGACGTCCAACGTAATTAACTACAATTAATTAATTTTAATAATAAGAGCAAAATTTTGTGAATGTCGAGTAGGATAGACTATAAAATTGACTTACGTGTGATCGAGGCTAAAAATAGGGTGTCCATCGTATTAATCGACTGCTTGGAAACTATCTTAACACTATACTGAATTTTTCAAATGTTTAATATGACAACTATAATCACTTTTCCATTCGAGAATCTAATGGTTTATATTTGATTGTACAACGCAACCTTCTAATACGACACTATGAAGTGTAAAGGTTTAAATGATAATTAGATAATTAAAAATAAATTTCAACATAACAAGTTTGAATCACATTTGATTTAAGCTCGGCATACGGCCACGTAATAAATCTCAGATATGTGATTATTATTACAGGGCTTACAATAAAATTGTAAACATTATGATTATCGGCATAAATACACACATTTTAACACCAATTTTAAAACATCAGACAACTTGAAAACTCCAGATTCATTTCCATGAAATTTTAGTACTCACATATATAAATGTTAAAGTGCTTTTTCAATTCACTAATAGCAAAAGATTTTGATAATTCTAGAAATAAAATATGGTTGCAAATTAATTATTAATTTAAGACAACAAAAA
>JANSTX010016297.1:0-17147 GCA_027564355.1 Penthetria funebris
TTAATATAACGAGTGTTTATTAATTCTAAATGCCTTAAATTTTTAACTCATTTTTTTTCAAAAATAATATTAAAAAGGACACCCTTCTTCAAATACATGTATATATTATATGTATGTATTTAAATTAATATAGATGAATATAAAAGCCTATAAAATCTGAAATAATAAAAATATAATAAAATTTAGGATTCTAAAATTTTCAATATACTCGTACTATAATAAAATTATTAGCATTAGAGTTTTTAAAAATTAATATAATCGAGTTTTCATATTTATATATGCCTGAGAATTGAAATGATTTTTTTTTATTAATATTTGTTACAAATTATAATGTTGCTACAAAACAGAAATAGAAATTAAAACAGAAAAAGTGTCCTGCCATCCTGAATTAAAATAATAAACTAGAGCATTGTATATATTTGCATTGATCAATTTTATGATCAATTGTGGCTAATTGAATATATTTGAAGACCTTTAAAAAAAAACATGATAGAATATGAGTTATCAAATTAAATAAGGTTACTACCTATATATTTGGGTTACAATTAAAATTGATATAAGAATTATTTAAATATAAAATTATTTAGGTATACGAATCCAGTAAATGTTCTAAATTATTTAAACGTTCCAAATTGATTACATAGAAGTCACATACTTTCGGGATTTAACGTCAAATTTACTTCAATGTTTATGCACTAAAACATACTTGTCAGGTTACTTAAAAAAATCAATTGTTTCATTAAAATATATATTACATTATTTATCCAGGCAAACAACACGGATTAACGATTATTTTGTGCTAAAACTGCAAATTAGATAAAATACCATACTTTTTCTAAAATAGAAAAGATTATAAGTTCTACATTCCATATGTTAATGATAAATTTGTTTAATCTAATAGTCGACCATCATCGATTCAACTTATAGACTAAAATTATGGTTATAATGTCATGTTTAGATACTGCTTGAAATATCATCTCACTTAAAAACTAGATAGTTCTGGATTTATGCACCAATTTATCCAAATATATAACCGAATAATTATCATTGGTGCTATATTTTTCAGTTTGTAATTTTCAATTGGTCTTAATAAATAACTCATTGCTTCTTAAGGTATTTATGCAGATTTGAGGAATTAAATTACTTGACGATGCGCCTAAGAAAGATTGTTTAATGAAAAGCATCACTTCTCTGATACCTTCAAAACTTAGGTGTTCTTCAAATACTATACTCTAGTCCAAACTCAATTTGCAATTATGTTGATGACAGTACTTAATATCATTTTTATTATGTTGATAAAATTTCAAGAGGGTAGATTATCAATACTTTCTGTGCAAATGCTAGAAATCACTATTAATAATCATCATAAGTCAATTTCTGATTGAGGATATCTAAATTTCGGTACATATAAGAACTTTGTTGAAAAGGCAGCTGTTCCTGACTCAAATATATAATTAGTTGTTAAATGCATTAAAATCACATATTTATTTTGGTTAAAAATGAAGTAAGAAAATAGTGGGCCTTATAAATTACCGCTGATTTCCACTTAACTATGAGACTTACTTCTTTATACTTGCGATCTTTTATTTTCACATTAGAACAATATTTTCTCTAAATATTCAAAGCAAAACGTTTACAAATTTCTTTTTGCAAATCCCACCCTATATTTCCATAATCTTAAATGTCTAGTTTGTTCCTACGATTTTTTTTACCTGGAAATATGACAGACTTTTTCACCTAAACACAGAAACTAATATATATTTTAATAGATTATCCAGTGTTATATCGTGTAGTTCAAGATGGGTTCGATTAAAATCATTAAAAAGATATTTGTAGTTATAGGTTCCCTCGCTTTTTAAACGCAAGATGATATTTGAAATTTACATTATCAGTTCAAACGAATACGCTCCAATTTTTCTCTATTAAAGACATATATTAATTTAAAGAAAAAAAAAACAATTATATTAAAAATGCCTAACTTAGTTTGATAAACAAAAAGATTATTTATAAAAACTTCTTGTTGTGGATTATATTTGAAATTACGATATAATTAAGATTTATCTGTATTTTGAGAAGAAAATGTGTAGATAGGAGGCTTTGTAAGATTTTCCGATATTTTCTTAAAATGCTTTTATTGGAACTAAAACTTAGGATGACACACAAATATTTATCGTTTTTCTTTTGCTTCGATTTCTTTTTCTTATATATCGGGTCTATTTATACATTGAACTATTCATTATACTATACTACTAATATAGTAAATAAAAATTTGTCTTAAGTTTTCATCTAAACATCTAGATTTCACCACATTTTAACAAAGGCAAGACTATATAATGTACAATAACATATGAGTTACTATATTTAAAATAAGCGCTATTTTACTTAAAAGAAAAACTATAAGTTGTATATATAATATATACATAGGAGCAGTGTAATTGCATTTTGAAATATGTGCAATTTTCCTTTATGATGATAAATAACCAATTTCATCAGACACTTAACATCAAAGAACGGTTAACAATCGGAACCTAAGTTGTATATATGCAAAACCAATATTTTATTCATGTATATAAATATTCATCTATGGCTTACGACAATATGCTCCATATCAAATTTACCACCTGTTCATATGTTATTTTGTTTTTTTTTTTTTTTCTTTTTTTCTAAAAATAATTTTGATCTTATTTTTAAAATGTATTAAATTTTATTACTCTTGATTTTTGTTTACCTCAGAAATGCTTGGGTTTAACTCGTAAAGCATGTAAATCTTGATTTAATAGTGTAAATAAGAAAAAGCACTGAATAATTAATTGGCAGTAATTTCTAATTTGGTTACGTGTATCAAAAATATGAAATTGAAACTCTATTGAAAAATTCATGAAGACGACAGGCACCATATATATATTTAATGTTATTTTCGAGTGCAGAATTTAAAATTTTGAGAGTCATCATGCAGTGATTTGTTCACTATTCTAGATGAAAGTCGACCATCATACCCATTTTTGACATACCTTTGGGTTGAGTATCTTAAACGATAGTAGACCTTTATTTATATTTTAATATGATATAGTAGACCTGTGATCTATGAGTTCCTTTAACATTAGAACAGAAGACATAATGAATTCTAAATAGTAATTACAACTCAAGACAACATTACGCTAATGCCTTATGTTAATATTGTAGAAAAGGTCAAAAATTAAATAAAACCCATAGATATTATCTTTATGATGGATATTTTACATTTAACATTTTAAAGAATCATTCATCTTAAAGTACGTCGAACCTATAACGTTTTTAACAATAATAAAAACGTTCCCTATAAGATTAAATTTTTAAATTATGTATTATACCCTTTGAAATGTGTGTGTAACGAATATAAGATAAAATTCATCTACCTTTTAAGATAAATGTTGTTAATTTGTCAACTTCTTTTCAACACATCTTTTAATTGAAATTCTTTTAAGCAAATTATTTCAGTAATATTTTTTTGTATTTTTGCCCCTATTTCATGTTTATTTCATCTCTTAGAAATACATACACTTAGCAAAGATAAGAGGAAAAATATTTTTTTTTTAAGAATAAATTAAATTAGGTCATATCAGTTAATTTTGTACATGACATTGCACTTCATTTAATCTTTATGAATGCAATGTTACGAGATGAATTGATTTATTCTGCATTCAATTGACCAGAAAAGAATAAATGAAGAATTATGCAGTCAATTAAATCAATTGCAATTTTTTTTTTTTAATATTACATACATTAAATTTAATTAAATTTACATATTATTTATATATTGACATTATTTCAGTATATATTGGATATATTGCGATCAAATATTAACATTTAATTAATTAAAATATTTATCTTCATCTTATAATCCATGTACTTACTAATTTAGGGGTCGATTGGGTGACACTACGAAATTAAATTGCTTATATGCAATTGAAAAGAAATTATTAAAATAATGTCATTGATCGTATCGGTTTCAGGGTGCTTTTAATGCTATTCGATCATTTTGGCATAACATTGTTGACAATACCAACGGGAAATATTTTTGATTGGGGTTTTCTTCCAATAATATTTGGCTGGCCAGTTCCTGCGAACAGTTATGAATTACATTATTTAAAAAAATATAATACACTATTTAAATAAACATTCTATCGCTACTCAATGCTCTTCATAATAATAAATGTTCTGTGATCTATAACCATATAAGCCTGCTAACAATAAATCAACAGTTGAGTATATGATGGTTAGTCAAATATTTAATAGTGCCCACAAATTTGTATTGTTCCAATTCTCAAGCCAAAGAAACGGCATAAATTCATCAATAAATACTGTACTCTAAACTATATGAATGCTTTGTCATTCATAAAATCAGTACTTTGTAGTAAAATTTTAGTTCCTGGCTCACAAATAAATGGGTCTTAGAAGAGGTTATTGCAATGGTCTCACACTCGTTATTGTATTGAGTGTGATTAAAACTCAAATCATCAATATCAATATGAGAATTTCTGATGTACTTTGTTGTGAAAACGCATTTGATGCTGCATGAAACATTGGGGTGAAATACAAACTAAAACACATATACGATTGAAACAACTATTTTTTCTTCATCTTCTTCTTTTTCATTTGCCTTGCCCTATTCCATATTCTTCTAATTTTCAATCTTTTTCTCAACAAGTTCTATCTTGTGTATCGTTACTCTCTGCATTTAATCTATTCAAGTCATTTTAACTTGTGGTCGACCACATTTTCTTGCAACATTTCCAATATTTTAAGACCAATTTTTTATTATTATATAGGTGTAACTTCTTTAAACTCCATTGAATATTGTTATTCTTCATTCTGTCCTCGAATTTTGAGTATGTCAGAAGTATCAATTTGTAAATTGTTACAGTTTTTAGTCAATCCAACGTCCTTCTCATTGCCATTAAATCAAACCATACTGTGGGCATCCATTTTACTCTTTTGCGTAATTATTTGTATTTTGAAGCCTATCTATTTATTGTAATTTTGTGATGAAACCGGTCTTTATTTAATTATTTACAAATATACCCTGTATTTAAGAACGAACCAAAAAGTTTGTAATTTCATCATTACAGGATTTCACCGATATTTATGTGATGAAAAAATCTAAAGTCACTATTATCTAGCATTCCAGATAAGTTGTCCACTAAAAAAACATTCTATTTTCATCGTCCCATTTTTAAGTAGTAATATTGAATAATTGAGGCTGACCTAACAGATTTTTACAAGGGTTATCCTAAGAGTTAAAATATAGAGTTGACAGTCATTGCTGCTGGCACCATTTAGTCAGAACACATTTTTGTCAATTTCGAAACGAAAATTATATTTATGCATGATACAATCTACTAGGCACATTATGTTAATTTGCGGCAACTATGTTAAAGAAAGAGACACATAATTACAAAAAACAAATTTTTTCATATCATTCACTTCCAGATCCTTGACCTTTGGAAAAATTTATTTTAGCACTCAATTTAATCTTGTCAACATAGTTAATGTTCGTATCTATATTCACCTGTACATAATCTTATCATATATAACGACCTGAAATATAATCTTTGCCCATATTACGTGTATAGGACTTATGCGGAAACTATTAAGTATTTATGAATAATAAAATATTAAATAGATTAAATATTTTACTATTTATCTATTAATATGACTATATCATTTAATGCATTGAATAAATTATGTGTAGAGGATAAAGTGACGATAAAATAAATAAAGTAAAGATACGTATATTGTTGTTGATTTTTGATAACCAGTATTTTAAACGCATTTGTTGGAAAACATATGTGCGATATCTATTATATCAATCATATATGATACTGATTCTTCAGCTTCTCAAAAATTAGATACTATGGATATGCTTTGAAATTATCTAAATCAATTTATCACGATTATATGATCTGTGGTGCGTTACTAACAGGTGTACGAGCACCTGTAAGCTTGATAAAGCTTGCCTCAAGTAGTTTTTTTGTTTCTTTTACATATAAATTCTTGTGTATACTAACATGCTATGGAATATATCATATGAAATCATTCCATAAAGTATACGTTATGGCGAGGATACAGAAGGCAATTTCATTCATGAAAATGTAGAATTGGTTGGGCGTGGTAATGGTTCCTTAGGGTTATGTTTACAAAAGAAACATGCCTATTTACAATGATCATAAATGTATTGTAAGTTTTAAAAATAAACTAATCAATAATATGGGCATATAGCTACTAAATATAATTAATTTAACATGCAAAATATTTAACCAAAAATATAACAGGAAAATGAAATATTTTCACATTTCCATTGATTGATTTATATATGCAAATAATCAAAAGTGGGTTAAATTATGTAAATTTTTGTGACATATTATGAACTCGTAACCGCTCATCATAATCTAAATATTAAAGTGAAAGTTATTTTCATAGAATTACAATTTAATTACATAAATTAATTTTCTAATTTTATAGTGGTATTTTGTTTTGTGTAAATAATGGATAAGATCATACTTAATAATTTTAATTATTATAATTAAATAAGTAAATTTTCATCAGCGTCATTCAAAACCTCAACAACATAGTTGTAATTAGCAATCAGTCGAAATATACAACATTATCACTATCTTTTCAGCCTCAATTACTCAACATCACTGAAAAATATCATCATCAAATTATCGTGTGACTGTAATTGTAGGTTGTTTGTTGGATATAGTCGATCACTCACATAGTGTCATAATACTAAATTTCAATCAACTGAATAAAACAATAAAGAAATAGGGATTCAAGTAAATAAGCCTATTTCATACAAAATATTTTCATAAAATTTTCCACTCTAAAAAATTCTTGCATAATTAAAAGAAAATTTCGATTATTTTTTTTTCATTGAAATTTTTAAAATGTTCTCGATGACCTAAATTGAAGTAATGTTGATTACATTGTAATATTTTTCCACGTACACATTTGCTTATCACTCTCATTTTCTTATTTGAATTAAATCACCACCTACTTAAATAATTATGAATTTCATTTTTCATGGAAAAGATTTGTCTTCTTGAAGCTCTATACATACCTACAACGTACATATTAAAAAATCCAAGACATTTGACTAGGAAAATGACATACAAGAAATTATTTAAGAACTATGATCAAGGAAGAAAAATAAATTAAATAAAAAGTAAATGTTAAATTTACAGTGAAAAATTTAGATCATAAAAAAATATGAGTGATCATGATCATAAAATACGTAAAACGGTAAATATGTAATATAAATAATTTTTTATTTTGAATGCTCAATGATATATTGCATTTTTTGAAATTATTTTTAATTTCAAAATTTTATTTTTTCAATGGTATATACTTGCAATAATTAATTTAGAAAATACATTAACCCGTTGGAGCCCCTCATTATTCTAAAAATTTTTGATGTCACAAAAATTATTTGTGGAATACTTTAGAAAATATGCTTTGCATATTTTCGTTTATATGTTTAAGTACATTTATGAGCTAATAAGTAAAAAAGTATATCTATTATTTAAAATAAATTTGGACAATGCCCAGAAAATTAATATTACTATACTCTTATTCATTTGAAATTCTCTATTCAAAAAGTATAATCTCGACCTAGCCGATTGATTTCATTTTGATACATGGTACGAACTTATCATAATATCAATAAATTCGAGATCGATATCAAATACATGATCATAGTTTATACGCAGATGAAATAATTAATATTTATGTTTATTCCAACATTACTGTACTAAAGTCTGCAATAAAATCATTACTGCAGATGTTACTACACTATTTTGATTAATTTATATTTAAAAAATTAAAAATGTAGACTAAAAATTTCCAATTTATTATTATTATGTTACTTTGTAACATTAATCGACCAAAAAAATGGATTATATTTCTTGATTCTGTTGTTGTTGCTAATGTTTACTAATTAAGGTGATCTAATCAGGACTATCTTATTATTATATGAACATCTTTGCTCTATTCGAAGCTAAATTAATTTTAAATAAAATAATCAACTAACTCGTATCAGTAATAATTTTACAGAATATTGCACAACAATAAAGCTAAAGTTGAAAATTACGTCAAAACGGAAGTGACAATTTTTTTTTTGTATTTTAATAGTTCCATTTTAACGAAAAAAAAAATATTGTCGAAGAAATTTAAAATAAGTTGTTGTGGCCAGTTTTTAAAATGGGAATTTGTTCTGATATGGCTATTTTCTGAAAGTTATTGCTGCTAAACAAAAGATTCTTAGATTCTAATAATATCAAACTAAGTCGATAATTTTTAATTGTGGTATTTTCTTCAGAAGAACAAATTAATTCTTTGAAAAAGGATCTTGTTCCGAATTTTTTTTTTATTTTTCTATTAAACTATAAGTAATGCCCTATAAATGTGCAACTTTTCAAAACTTTTTACCAAACCGTTTATTTCTTATGAAATGTTTAAAATTATCATGCACTGGTTGTACATGAAAAATTTTTTTCGACAATATTTTTTTTTTCATCAAAAATAAAATACAAAAAAGTTGTTTTTAAAAAAAAATGTCACTTCCACATCACCCACAACAATTAAAACATAATAATATTACTAAGAATAATAAGTAAACAAAGAAAATGGGAATGATGTTGATTTGGGAAATGATTTTTCTAATGTTCTTTACATCCTAGAATCTATTACTGTTATAATAATGGAATGTGTGATGACTTTATAGATTATAGAACATATATAAAAATTGTAGTAACTTTTGAGCTGATCCTTACCTACACTAATATTTAATAAGTTATTACGTTATTGGTATTTGTCGCATATTATTCCAACTTTTATATATATTTTGTGAAAATTAATCGATAATTATAAGAATATTGTAATAATATGGCTACATGAACTATAAGCGTTTCGAAATAATTATTTGTAACTCATTCACAACTTAGGTGCATGAATTTATTAACGGACGATCCACACCCATATGAATCTGATCATATATTAAATTTTTCAAGCGAATTCATATTTGTCTACTCGAAAACATTGCGTCAGGGGTTTGCTTTTTGTGAATTCAAATTATTTTTTTAAAATCTTCCTATTTAGTTTGTTCATCAGTGATAACATTGTTAAATTATTTCGTAAATGGAAGTAGTGTTCGATTTTTGCAAACGATATAAAATATTATTGTCGTATAATGTTTCACATTTTCAGCAAGATATACATCAATTGAGAGAAAATGGTGTATAGCGAATTATCTATAATTGAATGTTGATGTATTATCTGATTTCGATAATAATGATAAAATTTTAATGTTCTACATTGAAAACATTTAAGGTAACATTTTTGTCCTTAAAATTACATTTACATTACTATTATTGCTTTATATATGCATATTTTGTAATGTTACCAAAATAGGCACAAATGAAAATAGCTTGAAGTTGTTTTGCCTATTTTACATAAATATACTGATGGTAACTTGTATGTATCTTGTTCAATTTTCTATTATCGACCAGAACAACTACATGTAGCATTTCATCTGCATTATAGTTCAACTAATTCCTTGAGTAATTCATTCGTTTTTTTTTTATTATTCACTAGAAAATTTAAATTGAATTAAATCAGTTTTATTAAACTCTCAATAAAAGTGGATAATAAATCTATGAATAAATTTTTGTCGGTGTTGTAGCTTGCCATAAATGTTCTAGTAACATTGGTAAGAATATATAGACTATCGAGAACTTTGTTTTTCTTTACAAATTGGATAGTGATTGATATGCCCAAGTGACCAATGTTAAGTGGAAAAGTTGAATATTGTCGATTGTGGCTATGTATTTTTTTCGAATGTCAATGCTAAACATTGATATGATCATTTTAATGCAGATATTTAGATCCTGTAAAATATACTGAATTATATTCGTAATGTATTATTTCGTAATATTATTTAATAAACATATTTTGTTTATTTAACTAATCTATATATATTTATGGATTTTTAATCGTAACATCACCATCTATCATCAACAACATATGGTTCAAATTTTAAACATAAGAATAAAATACGAGTATAACTTTTTCTAAAGTAACAATTTTTTTTTTTATAGATTTGTGTGATATTATTGAATGATTACTTGCAATATACTTATGACTACTGTATATACTAGAGAACATACGAATTATGTACTATTTACTAGTATATTTAAGTAAATTAAGTATAATAATTATATAGACGTTCTTATATACTTTGTGGTCTTGGATATTAAACAAATCAAAACAAGATCCAACAGCGAATTGCTTTTAAGGAATAAAAATATTGTTTTTATTCCAAAACATCCTGCTTTTTCCTTAATTTCCACCCACAAGAAAATTATACTCTACTTGTGTTTTTTTCTTTTTTTTTTCTATTTATTCTTTTTTAATATAATTTTCCTCATCTTTTATTACATTATTCGGTTTTCTTATATACTATAGCGTATATGTGAATAAAATAATAGAGTATATAAGTACAGAGTAAGGATATTTTAATGCTATTTGTTAAATAAAATGCTATATTGCAAAAAGCAAAAAAAAAAAAAAAATAAAAAAAATTAATAATGGCACAAATATAGTTGAATGCAAGGCAAACATGATCCTTATTACAGTGGAAATTCAAGTATAATACTCAAAATATATATACTTGTAAATGCATAAATAATATGAAATAGGCAATGGAAATTTATATATTTTATCCTTTTGGGTATATCATACTTTATTATTTAATAATAATAATAATAATAATAGTACTGCACCGATAATTTTTACGTCATATTTTGTAAAAAGTAAAATGTCTTTATTTCTTGAAGTGTATGCACTTCATACATAAGATTTATTGTATGTAAATAATTTTATAATATTCATCAATCATAACATAATGTTATATATTTTGTTAAGGGTGGGTTTGAAATTATTTTATATTTAAATTAATTGCCATAATAATGATTCTTATAATTTTATTAGTGAATAAGAAGCATATATGAGAGGTGAATGACAAGATCGATCACAGTATATATGATCTAGGCCAAAAACATAGGGTATTAGTGTTTGACGACTTGGTGAATGTATTTATTTCCCTTGGAAAATTTACATAGTTTACATAGTTTTGCAAACTCAAATTTTGAATTTCATTTTCTCACTATCACTGATGAAATGCATTCAAAACATAATAAATAAACCATATTATATAATGACTATAGGTGATGATTTTATTTTGTCTCAAACCTGACCAGATTAGCGGATAATGGAATGATCAGATATAGACTGAATGTAAATTACAGGACATAGTAAGATTAACGCGTGTATCTAAACGTTATTAATTGAAGAGATCATGTATACAAAGAATGTCAATAAACAAATTCCGAATCATAACAATAATAAAGCTTCAGTTTTAGAAAATGTCATATTTCGAGATCCCCTAAACGAAACACTTGAATATTTTGCATCATTAGTATTTATACAATATATATTATTCGATTTTCAAATAACATCTTTAACACTATTTTATATAATAATATACATAAGTTTACCTCAAATTAATATCATTTTTAAACAATAACCTACCTGACATTTTGTTCGACACAAAATTTCCTTATCGTACCTTAATACAATTTCGTATAATATCAACATAATATTTTCTTACCCAAAGTCTCAATATCTATCTGTAATCAAGGTGTCCTTTATTCATTTCTTAAATAATATACTATTGAATATAATAGTTAAATGTATTAAATTTCAGGATACCTGCGATATTTTTTCTCTATTCACTGTGAATATATACATTTGCATATTTATATTTTCGGGATACCTTTAAGAATTATTTTGATTTTAATCTATTGATAAATTAGCCTATGCAAATTATTTATTATCATTAATGTTATGTTATACGATAACAAATTTCCCAAATAAATATTTGTTACGCATTAATAAATTAAATTATTTGTCATTGTTTGTATTAATTTTTAAAGAAATTCTGCAAAAGATATTTCTATTCTTTGTTGTCTAATATCAGATATTTTGAAATATATTATTTAACTTAAAAGTACAGAGCATATGCCTTAGTTAGATTAAATAAGTTTAATTGAATGGGGTTGATGTTCTCCAATCGGCATCATATTACAGTTTAAGTTCATTGCAGAAACACAGATATATAGAAATTGCAACATGTCAATTCACACGTCCAAGCACCAATATATGTTATCATCATATCACCTTTCCATCAGCAAGAAGATTAAGATACCAATGAACAACTACTAGTATTTACAATTTTAGGTAACATCTTCAATTTACCACTTGTATCAAGTCTGCTATTACTTTGAAAATTTCACTTAAACACATATCTGATGTATGTTTATGTATATATGATCGATCCATTTTCTATATCTAATAACGTAAGACGTAGGTCATCCCTAGTGTATACATTTGTGTTATATAATTTACCTGTGGTATAACAAATAATTTTAAGCCAAAGATTTGAACTTATAAAATCTTTGTTTACAAAATTTTTGAAATATTTTTATATTCACTTACATGATAATTAAATTAATTAACAAATATGTTATTTATATATGTACAGCCTTCTCAGAACTTACGAGTATATTCAGAAAAATGTCTAAAATAACCTAAATAATATTATTTCATAATAACACGAATATCTCTAAATGCAAATAATATTTTCTAACATATTTATTTTACCAATTGAATGAATAATACTCTTAAGTACAATAATTTGTTTGGTACTCATGTAATGACACTTAAGCCAGACATTTATTTATAAAAATTAGCAAAAAAATGTGGTCAAATTTAATTTTAAAATTATAAATATTGAAGACGTTAATTTAAACCACTTGTAAATGCAGACTTATATTGAATGACTTTGATAAATTCTTTAATTTTTTTTTTATTTACTGACGGATGAAGTGTAAGGCCATCGTCGCCATATCATCTTTGGAAATTTATGCAGAAGCTTTAAAAGGCAATATCACAAACAAGACAAGTATGACAGAGAATAATAAAAAATAAATAACGTGAGACTTTCATCAAATTAAATTACATAATCAAAATTGGTATATTTTTGTTATTATTATTTTATTATTGCAAGACAAGAAAAATAAAAAAAAATTATTATTTTTATCTTAATACATCTTAGTAGGAACAAATTATCTTATGCAATCAGCCTATCGAAATTATATAGACATTTTTTTAGTCGTGTGACTTGTTTGTTTTTCTTAATTTGCATGTTCACAATTTAAAATCGTATTAAAAACTGTGAAAAATAGGGAAATGGTCTATAAAGATATTGTAAATATGACTCTCAATAAAATATTAACACATAAACAATGAATGCTACAGCACGTAATTCAATTTAGAATACATTTTTAAATCAGTGTATTTATTAGCTTTCAATATTTATGAAGCAAATTAAAATTGCTTTAATTTCACCACATTTTACGGACTATCGGCAGCATCAAGCAGTAATGATAGATACAACTGCAGCTATTTCGCATATAAAATTGATACAATATATAAATAATAATATTAATTATCAGTTGAAAACCAAGTGTCGAATTATGTAATTTGGAAAAAAAAATTATCAAGCTGTATTGTACTAACGAATTATATAATCTACAAAAAAAAAATTACATTTACATTATAAATCGTTAAAATCAATACATTATTATGTAATAGAAAATACTATATAATTATATAAATTTATTAATACTTTTCTTTCTTCAAAAAATCCTCAAATTATTCTATACAAATTAGATTTATTGAGAATTTATGTAATGCAAAATCCCTAAGAGATTCTTTTCTATGAGTTACTGATTTTCTAATGAAACAGTTTCAGAATTTTTATGGGTAGCCTCTGGTTAATATACATATTGAAATTTTTAATGGAAAATGTATGTATGTACTATAGACAGATCAAAAGATGGCTATACGAGTATATGGCTTCACAGACGATTTTCTAGTTTATACTGAAGTTTGTCCAGGTTTTTCTTTTTGATTACGTATTTTAATTAAAGTTCATGCTAATTAAGTAGTAATAAATTTTAATTAATCTTATAATTTATTATTAAATTGATCATTATTTCTTATATTACATTAAATTATAATATCATTAAATTAACAACTTTAAATTGATTACTGTAAAAGGGTGCATTTTGATTAAGAAAATATTTTAAAATTTTCTAGTACACTCGTACTTGTATTGTAGAGAGTAAATTGTAAATTACTAAATGAAAAACTCATGGGGGTAATAATTTTAATTCCATAATAACATTTGTGCAGATTATAAATTTCGTTTGCTTTCAGTAAGTAAATATAAAATTTAAATATTTTATTGTGTACACTTTGCATTAGATATACTAATTCTGAGCAAATTATGGAATGGGTGATTGGTGATCAATAAAATGATTGACTTAGATTTTCCACAAGCGATACCAATGAAAGCTCGGCAAAATATATATCAATGTTTGCACAATAAATAAGAGTTATAAAGTCGGTATTGGGGGGGGGGGGGCTTTCAGTAAACAACTCGTTGACTTGTAAATTATGTAACACTCTACGAATGCTAATCTACATAATAGTAGATGATATTATAAAATGCGAACGTAACTATATTTCCCAGGGTAATAGAAGATCCGTCGTTCAAAAACAAAGTGACGAAGAACCGTTATTTAGGTAGCTAGTACCAATGGAAGGGGATAAAGTGAAGTGAGGGTATTGACTAAAAAGATCGTGAACAATGGAAGTTGTGCGTTGACGTCTTATAACCCTGCGTACAGTAAAAATCGTGATGATGATGATGATTCAGATGAACATAATGGAAATTTTTAGCAATGATTAAAATAACAAAGTTTCATTTAAAAATTCATAGAGTTGTTCTTAGGAAAACTTCCACAGTTGATATAGGATCGGAACCGGGATAATTGCAAAATGTCCGCACATTGGAAACATATGCTTTGTGAAAATTTACCTTCCCTTAATCATAGGCAACTACCCCTAAAAATTCATTGAGTGTTTTTAGCAATTATTTTTTTGATTGAAATATCGTTTATCATTTATTGAGTGACCGCAACCCTGCCTGAAATTCAATTTTAATAAATGAATTTTGATGCATGGGGTCTCACAAGAATAACAGCATTATAAACAAAATATTTTATCAATCAAAGTTTTTGTTTATGTAAAATTTCGAATTGGAAAATCAATTCCATATTTATGCTCGCCTGTTACACATTTGATAATTTTGAGATTTTTTATTTAGGACGTAAACTATGTGTGTGTTTTTTATTTTTCCTTTTAATGAATTATGAATTCCTGGTACAATAGGTAATTTTTGATGAAAATCAAGATGTTTCTCGTACACATGAAATCACAATTATGTGCGCCTAGTAGATGTTTTGGTTTAAATAATTTATAAGGGTTAAAAGGGTGGTTTGTATTTATTATGAACACAGAAACATAGAAAATAATTCTATGTACGCTTGTTATGGGCTTTTTTAATTTTTAAGATATTCGACTTGGACGTGGAAAAGTTTTTTTTTAATTTTAATGACATAAATTTCTAATGCAACAGAAAATTTCTGAGAAAAGTTACTTATGGCTTTTCCACATACACACATATACAAAATTATAGAATACATTAAATGAAACTGACAAAAAATTCACAATTTATTCTTTAAATTACACTTAAACTACTGATAGTATAATTAATTATAGTATAATTTCTTGAAATTGATTGGTCAAAGTTTTTATTTACGTTGAATATTGAACTGAAAAATAATTTCTATATTCCTGCTGGCCTGTTACACATTTGATGATTCTGAGATATTTTGTTCGGACGTAACAAGTGGTGATTTTTGTTGAAAGACGTGTACATACACAAATATTTGTACTGTGAAAACTATTGTTTATATGTTCACAATTATGCTCGTCTGGTATGTGTGTTAGAATTTCAATAATTTTAATAGAGGAGAAAAATATGTGGTTTGCATTCGTCATAAAAAAAAACAAATTTTCTATGTTTCTACTCGCTTGTTACGTTTTTTTTTTTTTTTGAATTTAAGATACATTGTTAGAACGTAGAAGAGTTTTTTTTCCTTTTAACAACTTATAAACTCCTTACACAAACAGGCTATTTCTGATGAAGAGTGATTTTTTTCTTCTACACACACAATTATCTATGTGACATTAAATTAAACAGACAAGAGAATCACAAACTATTCTTTAATGTTACACTACTAAAACTAGCAATAATTAACAAGCATGGCGTAATTTCTTGAGATTAATCCAGGAAATCATTTCAATTTCGTATTAGCAAACCTAACATCAAATTAAAATTTTAGTAAATTTATTTCGATGGCTGAGCCTCCACAAGAATAACTGTCTTTCAAATTTAAAAAAATTATCAATCAAAGTTTTTGTTAGCGTTAAACTGAAAAATATTTTCTATATTCCTGTTCGCCTGTTACTCATTTGATAATTTTGAGCCATTTTGTTCGGCTGGTTCATTCTGAAAACTATATTTTTAATTGAATACAAACAATATTAACATTATATATAATTATATAACTATATGATATTGCTATATTACAAAAAACTAATTACATACTTTTTATTTTTACCATAACACAAGACTTACTTTACGGAACCTCCTAACAGTAGTCGTTTACCAATATTTCTGAGATTATCTCAACATATCGTTGTATATTCCAGTGATTAACTATAATAGGTATATTGAATAATACACACGCTACTGATTGTCACTTCGTCAAATGGATTAATGGCTTTATTAAATAAGGGAAAATTCCCATAAAGTTATAATTTAGACCTTTCTTAATAAAAAATGAATGAATGGAACCGAAATTCAAAGAGACAAATTACTGATGGATTCTATTGTTTATAAAGACTTTATATATACGTATATATACAAGTAAATATCCCTTTTTTATATTCATTAAAAAGATTCATTGAAATACTGCAATAATAAAAAAAATACATTATTCGACATTAAAGTGTGGTTCAATGATTTAATTGATAAAATCATTGTAAAAATAAAAGAACCAAAAATAAAATCATAATAA
>JANSTX010016319.1:0-17137 GCA_027564355.1 Penthetria funebris
AAATATAGAATGAAAATTCATATATTTTCTATACATCTACCTATCCATGCATTCATTCATTCATCCACCATCCAACAACTATTCTTTCAGATATATCTTTAAGTAAAAGTGGACATTTTTCGTATTTTATTGAGCCTGTTGGGGCACATACAGTAAAAAATAAATAAATATAAAGTACAACAATACATTGTCGTATACAATCAAAAAAAAGGAAGAAAATTAACTTTAAGAGTTACAAATAATAAATGATATATAAATAATTCTTTTATAAAATCTACTGTGGATTGGAGACATAGAAACTGAGTAACTTACAATATAATCTTTATGTATATGTTATGGGGTTCTTTTATTAATGGGAAATGATGAAATTTATTACAAAATTATTGGCTCACATCAATGAATGGAGTCAGGAAAATAGATTTAATCAGATTTAATGAGTATATAATTGCATAATTACTATTGCTTTGGGTCTCCCACAACACAGATGTATTACATGACGATCTGTCTATATTGATAAGTTTACTATATACTAAACACGGCTAATCCAATTAGGTTGGCCCGAGTATGAACTAACCAAATATGAACAACTTATAAAATTGTCGGTACGCAATAATGGTCAAATCTGTGGCAATTGGTAAATACGCGGAAAAATTACATTTAATCCTTTCTGCGGCATTTTATGTGCAGATGTAACAAATAATATGAGCCATCAGAGAGAGCGTAATATATACTACTAGGCACGCACATGCTATCAGATTTCTCAGAAATTGCGACTACAAACCCAAGAGTATGGATTCGTTACTGAAACTAACCAATCAACAAGGTCTACATGTGTAAGAGACTGTAAATCCAACAGATGTTGTGAGGTCGCGATTAAAATTTTACAAAGTTTATATCGAATTTGAAAAGAAAAAATATAGTTTTATATTTTTCATCATAAATCTAGGAATTTTTGGACATTCCATTTAAGACAAAATTTTTTTTCCGGAAAAGCTTAAATCCTAAATAGACTTATATTTTGCTAGAACATCTTATTACTTAATATTTTGTTTGAATTACATGCTTCTAATACTTTTCAAATTAATGGTTGGTTGTAGATTTTTTTTTAGCAAAGAAACACATCACATTCTAATAATTTGTTATTGATTTTTTATATTAGCTGCAATTTTCTAAAACACAAATACTATTGTCAGAATAAATCTATCAATTTTAAGACAATATTGTCAGGTGCGTCGAATTTTCCATTATAAATAGAAAATATCAAATAGATAAACAAATTTTAGTATATTATAAAACAAAATTACTCTGTTAAAATTTTTACCATTTTTTATTGTATTTTAACATGATAATTTTAGTAAATTACATACTTCCAATATTTTTCAAATTAGTAAATTGTAGATTTTGATTTAGCAAAGAAATATACCGCTTTCTAAAAATTTGGTTATGGTTTTAATATTAGATACAATTTTTCAAGACATAGTTATTATAGACACGAACCGCATAATATCGATTATGTGTGATGCATTCCACATAACAGTTTACCTCATTTTAAAAAAAAAATTAATATCAAAATATATACGTACGCAATCAAACATACTTGTCGGATATGTTTGTAAAACATCCCGAATATTGTTTTCAATTAAATATTAAATGTATCCATGAAATAAATTTAAAAGTGAGATTTAAGTAAATATTTTCGTTTTTTTTTTTATGTTCTACTTTTCATGTTCATTACGTATTCATTTCATCCATCTCAAATTGCTTCTTAGAAGGTAAAATTGAAATGGAGTAAAATCTTGATATTTTCTCAGAAATAATCTGAAATTTTCCTTTCTTTATCTAACCCATAATATAAATAATTAATTATATAATACCACTTTTTACGTTTATATATAGACAAAGTTTTAAATTCATTTAATAAAGCTTATGTATTGATTTCATTAGAACTTATATTAAAACTTTGTAAAATACAGGTGGTGGCACTAATTTCACCATAATTCATTAATAATTAATAGTGGTTATTAAATTAATAATTTGCTCTGAAATGATATTTAGAGTGGAAAATTTAAAATACACCGTCTTATTAATTGGGTTATTTTAAAATCCGGAAACACATAAAACTATAGTCTGACAAACTACTGATAAATCTTATAGAATTTCAGTCAACCGATTGACGTCACCAATGCAATTACAACTGTTATGAATGCACAAATTTACTAATTACGAAGAACGATTCAGGAAGGATCTATCTTCACATTCATTCACCAGTTCCTACAGTTCAGTTCTGAATTGAATCACAAGTTTCTAAATTTAAATCACATTCTAGAACTCTACATAAATTATCCTGTACATTATTATTTAATAATAAATACATTTATATAGCTGAACTATGTAATAATGTATTGAATTAATTTTAAATAAATTAACCCATTTGAAAGGGCATACTTTAAAAAGCTCTATACATAATTGAAAACATAGTAAGAAAGTTTAAAAATACCGGTTTTTCTAGACCGTTCTTTTTAAAATAATAATTTAATATTTTCTATATTCTTTCTAGTTTATTATATTACTTATTATTACATTTATTTTATACCACTCATATATTACATAAAATATTTAAATTATATTTTATTTAAACTTTTGAATATTTGTATATTTTTAAGCTATTTTTTTTTATATTTTTTATGTAAGCTTTAGATTTCCTATATTTTAAAAAATAAAAAATAATATTTGTACGAACAAATGTTTCAAGATCTGGGATAATATAAAAATATTCGGAAAAGGAAATAAAAATTGTGAAAAATATATCCTTTATTTAACCATAACGTCTATGTAATATGCATTATTAGAAAAATGGATAGTATTAAAATATAGAAAAGGATTTGCATATTAAAATGTATTGCTTTATTTTGTGCACATACAGTTTTGAGTTTTTTTAGTGGTTCTTTTTTTAAAAATCATGTTGTACATAAATTTTACTAATCTTAAGAATAAACTATACGGTTTAAGATGATTATTAAATATATTTTTAAGCCATAACCAACCGAGTTCTGCTATGATACTTTTAGTAGTTCAATGTGAGATCAAATTTGCTTGGAATTTATGTGCTTTCCAAGGGAATTAAAAATTACTAGTAGAAATTATGAATGAATAAGGAGCAACCTGTTATTATGCTATGGTAAACATTGTTCTGCCTTACATTGTATTTATGAAAATTTGAAAGAAAGTAGTGAAAGTAGGGAATGTATCCTGTACTCTTACATTAAGTCTGAAAGCATAATTAGTCATACAAGCTTCGACTTCATATTACAATAAGTCATAGCCAATTGATTACCTCAAATCATAAACTATTTTTTTAATCTTAAAGTTATGTGACTGAAAATTGTAATACCATGATGATGTACACAAATGTTTCGTAAAGCTTCGAAATTTAAAGAATATTTCACAAATAAAAATTAAGGCAAGCGAAACATAAAAGATTCATTTTCGGTATTCATTTTAGGTTTTATTCAAATAAAAAAATCTTTCATTAAAATTATAAACCTTCTCTTAATTATATTTTCTTATTGTAGGGTTACGGGATGTATCTTACTGTAGTACTTAATTTTCTCGATTAATTTCAACAATAATAAAAATCTGAGCATTTCTCTAACAATTAATTATGCTTAACATCAAGCAACATTCATACTCATTGCGTATAATATACAAACATACTATCTAAACTATTAAACAACAATACCAATAGGTTAATGGATTTGTGAAAGATAAAGCCTATATCAAATGAACTAAAGGATATAATATAAGTGAACTTTTACATTATACTCGTATACCCAAAAATTATGTATTATAAAAGTATATTTATATAATAAAGGACAAATAGAATAAGATAATATACATACTCGTATATATACATTTAAAAAGCTTGGTAAGGGTCGAACCACTTAATAGATAGAAAGAAAAAAAAAACCATCTGAAAGAAAAAACCTTACCCATTTTTATTATATCAGTACCACAAAGTACCATAATCTAAAGTGCATCAAAAACATCTTCACATTTACGGTTTGTCCTATAACATAGTGTTTAAGGCAATGTTCGAGTAGACTTTTATCTTTTGTTAGGAAAAGTTTTTCGTTTCTCACTTGTTTTTTTTTTTTTTTTTCTTCTTTATTTTGCTTTTTTGTCCATGTCCTTTACTCACATATCTTCAAAGAGTTTTCAAGTGTGAAAAATTTGCTTTTCTACTTTTTTTTTTCATCTTTTAATTTCACTTCTCCCTTTCATCATCAACGTTATTTGCAAACCAAACTTTTCTTTTCAAAAGTGCACTTTGATTGAATCAAATCGTAGACTTTTATCATATAAGTATGATATGGAATAAAGGAAACGATGTCCGTTATATAAATATACGTACGTGTTTATATAGTAAAAATGTAAGTACAAGTTATTTTATAAAATTTCAAATCAAAGACAAATAAGAAAAAGCCTGTATTAGGAACAATTTGCATATATAGCAGCTACCTACACATGCACCATACTGAGGAAGGAAAAATATTTTAGTAAGTGACTTTTAAAAGACCAAGGATTGAATAGAAATATATATATATAACTGCCAATATGTACAATAATTTCCATAACCCCATATGTAGATTTTTCCTCTTCTATTATATTGTGGTATATAAAAAAAAAAATGTATTTTAACCCCCCATATTAAATGGGTACTTAAATGTCAATTTTGTATACATGGTTGATTGGTTTATTTGTTAGGTGATTGGTTTATTGGTTGGTTGATTTTTTTCAATGAAAGTGATTTGATGTAATCATATTTATATATATACATAAACATATTTATATTTGAATGATAAAAATATGATGACACATAATTTTCGAATTGCAAGGTTGACAGAACAAAAAAAAAAACAAATTAATTTAATTGTTCTGGTAAATAACAATTGATATCTGCTAATGACACTGTCGCACTCAATCAAAGTTAAAAGTGATATTACCCAATTATTGTCTGAAGCTGTTAATTTTGATAACAAAACCGTTCACATCAGAATGGTAATTACTCTTTAAACATTTATATCTTTTTGAGTACTCAAAGCAATTTGTACATTTTGATCGAGATTTTGATTATGTAAATCAAAAATTTTTTTGTCTGATAATAAATTTTGATTTATTTAAAATTGCAAATCATATAATATTATTATTCTGAAGGGATTAAACGATTTAAATATCGTTGGAAAAAATTGTATTGGGCTAAAAGAGGAAAATAAATTAATTTCAACATAGATTAAACTATTTAATCATCCAGCTTTAGCTTTAGAATACATACTCTCATAACCTTTAATTTTAAAACAATTATTACAACAGGAAATCACATAACTGGTATTTAAACTTGTATTTCTCATCAATTAATTTGTAGAATTCTGAAATAAATTCATAGATAATAATAAATATGAAACTTACTATAATATAAAATATAAGAAGCAGCGTATTAATTAAGGTATACTACTTTCATATAATCTATAGATTCATACGGATATATAAATATATATATGGGTATATCTACATTCGTATATTGTTTAAAATTAATTGGATATTTGATATGCCCTAAATAATTAAACTTCCCTTTTGTAAACCACATAACATAAACATCATCTAGCATGGCAATAATTTCTATCGAATGCTTCGGGAAATCCCTAATTGAATTCTATAGAAAAATTAAATTTAATGATTGTAGAAAATTGTGTATATACAAACTACCAATTATTTGTATATTTTATGTTAAAATAACTATATAATAAATTTAATGAAATCATATTCAATACGAGTTTGTAATTTGGGAGAAAATATTTTTAAAATTACCGCCGAATAAATTTCTATAATAAAGGGCAGCATTGTGATGTTAATTTTTCGTTTCCTTTACTATACCAAAAATGTTAATAGAAAAACTGCACAACTAATATACAGTGTAATATGTAGTTGATCGACTAATTGGATAAGAGGATAGAGTGGTGTATCAATCCGTCAGTTTTTTGCATTTTTTATTTATTGCGGTAAGATTGCAATTCAGCAGATGTACAAACAAGACTATAAAACTTGATACGAAAACTATAAGACAACTTAAATTTCATCCAGACTGAATCCTTTTTGCTCCCTCCCGTAAATATTATTGATATCAAATTGACGTTTATTCATTTTATGCTTAATTAATAACGATCTACTGAGACCAATTTTTGACAAATAAATGACATCCTAAATATTTTGTCAATTACTAATTTCATAATAGCACCTAAAGTGTAGGATCATTAATTTTTATTATTTATACAATGGATCCATAGATCATAAACACAGCAATTAGAATCGGGTGAAACTGCAAAAATGCTTATTAAATATTATAGAATTGAACATGTAAACTTATAGTTCAATAAAACGTAAACACTCTAGATATTCTATAGAATATTCATCCTTTGAAACTAGTTTTTGTTCATCAAATTTCGCCTTTATAATATTTACAATTTAAGTTATTATAAACATTGCGAATTTTATTTTCAAAAAAAAAAAAAAAAGGACGAGAAAAAAAAAGGACGAGAAAAAAAAACACAATATGGAAAAAATGTGTTGCTGACATTTCACTCAATGGAACTACAAAAATTGTATCCTTTGTATATACATGTAATGTATATAGATAAAGAAAAATCATTAAACATCAGTATAGAGCAGTACTACATGCTCACAAACAGCAAAAGCATGGCAGAAGGGAAAACAGCATAGGGAAAAATCATAAAAAAAGAAAACTGATGGATTTTGCTATTTTATTTTGTTATCAAATTAAAGACTATTGAACCCTTACTTCCTATTTTCTTCTATTTTTCCTCCTTTTCTGTTGTTGTTATATACACATCTGTGTTCAATCACATTTCATGATTTGACAAAGTGTTATCCTTTTAGTGTGATAATACTTTTATTAGGAAATAATATTCTACTATGGCTTGTTTCTATATAGGATATAAGAAGAAACCAATACACTTTGATGACAATACAAAAATGCAATATGTAATTTGATTACAATAAGTGACTGTATTTTGTAAATTTCGTATAAATTACTTTAATTTATTAATAGGGAATTGTTATCAATAAAATTGTAAACAGATTCCTAAAATAGTCCATCCAAACATTATATATTATATATTGAACCAATAAGAAAAAATCGTCACCACAAATCGTAATAGTTTTTTATTGTTAAAACCTATTTTATAAATATTAAGTAGGGGATTTTTAAAAGTAGCAATTTCGGTCAAGTATATGTAATTTAAAAACTAACTTTGAATAATATGAACTAATTTTATCAAAAATAACTTTCATTCGGTTATGGGTAATTGCTGTACTATTGAGAACTATGAGAGTTCAACACCTTGCATTGGTGCTTTGAATGAGATGGTTAATTATCAAAATTTCTCAAGAAAACTGTCAAAAACATTATAATTTCAATTTCTATATTGATAATAATAATAATTATGCAATTTGAAATTGTTTTTTTTTTTTTTTAATAATTAAAATCGACGCCAGTTTTTACCATATAAAACCGTTTGTTATTATCAAAGAATTTGCAATATTCTTGAATTATATGATCATTTCAAGATCTTATGACAGTTTTGACAGTGATTTATTATGTTATAAATAGGGGGCATATTTAATGATCAATCATATAAACGTTTAACACTTTTGCTCAAAACACAAATGAGAAAAAATCACTTTCCAACATATGAATTGCGGTTATTATATGAGTTATGATCCTATAAACTTTGTTCAGTTAAAATTCAATAAATAAGAATCTCTGTTAATTGAAATGATCAATTGTTATATTATATTTGATCGATGACTAAATTATTATTAATTGTTATCTAATATCGTGATTGTTTAATTTGTATATGGGGAATAAAATTTACTTCCGACATTCAATTATTTAAGTAGTTGCATTTTTTGTTTGTACTATTAATCGTTATGTCTTTTTGCGTAATGATGTGAAAGTGACTGACTGTTTTTATTAAATGAATAAAATTATTATTAATAGAATCTTTTTATGAAATAATTTTTAAAAAGCAATTTCAAATGATTGCATAATAATTTTTTTTTCTCAAATTTTCAGATTATTTTTTATCTTTTAAATTGAATATTTTTGCCTATAAAAAATGAATACATATATTCAGATTGACAATGATCTTTGTTTGATTTATTAAGTATGCATTTAAAAATAAAATTAATCTTAAGTGATTGCATTCTTATTTAAAAATAAAATTAATCTTAAGTGATTGCATTATTATTGCAATCTTATAAGCAACATTGTAACATAATGATAATCTTTTAGGTGATGACAAATTTGTAATTCAAAATTTGGAAAAACCCCGTACCTACTTATTAATTATTGATTAATACATAGATCAATCAATAGTAGATATAAGTAAAGATGTAGTATTGAATATGGCATCGAAATCTTGGGTTAATAACTGCAACTATGAGCAAACATCAGTTTATAATATATTAAATAATTTATTAGAATGTACAGTATTTGTCTATCACTTCAATGACCATGACAAATGCTCTTATTTTACGATTCACGATCACACTAATCATAGTAATCAATCGTTTCGAACAGTAACCGCACTTAAATCAATCACTATTTAACTGTAATCATTGATCTATTTTTATTAAATCGAATTATAAGGGCAATCTTTGAAATGCTCTAAATATTTAATTAATTAGGCAATGAAATCACACTTTCATTTTCAGCTGCGAATGACAGCAAATTCATTAAGTTTATTACCACCAATTTATCAATTGTATTTCAAAAAATATTTAATTATGTGATATTTAATTATCTAAAATATCCAATATTTTTTTCTACTTCGATCATTCTCTCTTAACTTTTAGCCTTGAAACACCAATAAATTTTTTAAAAACTTTACGTCAAATTTAATTCTAAGCTTTTTTGCCATAGATTACACCAAGACATGAATGCATATTATGTTAAGTTCCATCTAATTTACTAGGTATATTGTGCAGAATCGTAGTAATTATGGCTACCGATTAAAAACTTACTTATGTTGAAATTTGTCAACTGGAAAATATATGATCAAACATAATTATCCAGTTAAACATTTGAATATTTCAATAGAATGGTACATAAATCGCCAGCTATTTGGTTTGTTGTTGAATTGTTTTTCAAATATACACTGCGTGGAGGTAAAGATTGGTTGAGTAACTTCAATGATGGTCGGTCACTTCATTCGTCACCAAAATTAAGTGATGATTATTAATTTTATAATTTGATGATAAATCAAGGTTACTCAAACTATTTCTAACTCACCTAACTCAATTACGATTTGTGTAAGTACTGGCATGTGAGCCTGAACGAAAATATATAATGTTAATATGTTGTGTTTGTCGAGAAAAAGTAACATCGCTGTTAAATACACCGATGTAGTGTACAGATTTAAATGATAATCAGGCGGAGGAAGACATATCCCTGTTGCGAAACATTGAATATTTTTTTGAAAATAAATTTTATTCACCATAAATTTCAAACTTTCTGGAAAATTAAATTTATTAAAATTTTACAAAATCACAGTACAATAATCTATAGGGTTCTCATCCTGATTTAATTTAGACAAAGAGGTACATTTATCTTTTTTGATGATCATGAAATAAATACTTTTCTTTTCTTTGCTTTGCCTTATTTTTTTTTTTTTATTTTTTTTTCTTCCAATTCTTACATTTCTCAACTTTCACTTTTGATACATTTTTCTTTGTTTTTTTTTTTCTTTTTTTAATTTAATCACATTTTCCTGATTTCTTTCTTGAATAGAAAATTTTCTCTTTTGCAATTCGTTAGATATAAACAACGCAAAAAAAAAAAAAAAAAACACAAAGCGGGGTGGAGAAGATAAAATAGGAAACAAAATCAAATTATAATGTACGAGTATATCCAAGTTTTTTATCTGTTCAATCTATCCTAGAATTTATTTAATTAGAAAAAAGTAACCCTTTGAAGATGATACACCTTTTTCTTTTTTTTGTTTTTTTTTTTTGGTGTTGTTGTTGTGTATTTATCTACAAGTAACCCATCCATAAACATAAACAAACACATCTACCACCCCATTTTTATGTATAAATACAACAGACACCACAAACCCTCTATCGAATCATATCCAAGTCACCCATTTACCTTTTGCGCCAACATTTTTCTTCACTTTTTTTTATCAAAGCAGCGATAAAATAAAAATAAATGTTAAAAAAAAGGACAAAAAATAAGGGATAAAGTTAGAATGTGATGAAAAACAAAAAACTCTGGATAAATGAAAGATCTATCGAATAGTGAGTGTATTTATTCTAAAGAATTCATCTATAAAATTTATTTGTCTACACATTTTTTTTTTATTTTGATTATTTTTAAATTTCATTTTATTTTATTTGTCTATAGAGTATTTTCCATATTTTCATAATTTTCTGGCAGATATTCCCCTAAAAATTCGGGATCACACCCTTCCAACAAAAAAAAAAAAAAAAACTGTTATTAACTTCTTGAAAAGAAAATTTATGTGCTCGTTTCAAAAGTTATTCATAGTGAAATTTTTATGCATTTTTTCACAGAATACTCGTCCTGTAATAGTGTACATGAATGTAAATATTGCATGGTAAATTAGTGAAAATAGTGTCGCAAAAATTGTGCTCGACTATTGTCAAGTTAGTATTGGGAAAGAAAATTGTTCCCCCATATACTACCCTGCCATATATCCTATTTTGGCATTCATAATAAAAAAAAAAAGCAAAAAAAATTTGGAAGAAAACATTTTTAACATACTCGTCGTATATGTCTTGGAATATAATTTTTTTTTCCTTTGCACTTTTGTATCCCAAGAAAAAAGAAACGCGACAGGAATATAAGTTCTAAATGGTGTATGAAAACCATTGTAGAGAAAATAAATCAACTTAAAATATTTGTCGTTAAAGTTTAAGAAGAAAACTCTATAGGATGTTAAGAGGCGAATGAAATAGAAAAAAAGGAAAAAGGAAAAAAAAAAAAACCAAACGAGGAATGAAAATTGTTCATGTGGTATTTTCAATTGATTCCTTCTTCAAAGTTCAAAAGAATACTTTGATTGTTTTTCTTTGTTTGTTTTTTTTTTTTCTGTTTAGAACCCATGAAATATTTATCTTGACTTATCTTTCTAAAACAATAAAAAAAAAATCGCTGATTTATTTTCACTTACTTATAATATCGTACGTGTATATTTCGTATATGTAAAGGTTTATTATTTTGACAGTTTCATTCAAAAGAGCAGAAAAAAGGATATAATTTTAATGTGACACAATTGTTCCATGCTAAAGTAAAAGACCAAAATATTTAAATTATGAAAATTCTAAATGAAAGATAACGTTTAACTATCTAATCTTTTAAACCATCAAAGTGTATTCAAATCCCGCATCACGCATCGAAAGTAAAATTTATTCAGTTTAAAAGATTATGCGATAACAAATAGTTATTGAACAAAAACCATAAATGTGTTCCAAATGTTCTATTTCTGATTTTTCTCCGAGTCTAAATGATTCCGAAACGTTCAGAGTGTCCGAGAACATACTCCGTTCGCCGATAAAAATTATATAATCAAATAAATCTAGAGAATTCTTGTATTACCATTCGTTCACAGTATGGAAAAATGGTATCGATACCTCTATCAGACTGTTCCATTGTTACGATGTAAATAGTTCTATACACGATAATATCTAGGAATAGAAGTTTTAGTGTATTGCTGGTGACTATATGTCACAAGTCTAACTAGCTCTGCATTAAGGCACTGAATTTTTTATCGTATAAATTTGGCTTTAAAATCTGAATTCGGTAAATAAATTAAATTTATATAAAATAATATCCACATATTTATTATGTTACTTGTTTCGTTTCAAATTTAATTTACATTGGAGCGAAAACGTGAACGGAAAGAATCAAATTACAATACATTTTAAAATTAAATTGTACTTAATTTTATATCAATAATATAAATAATCCTTATTAGTATTATTATTACATTACTATTAAATCATAATAATTCTTTTTGTATGTCAGATATATGGAGCCCTAATTGGAAATTTAATATTTAATTAAAGTATACAACGTCTGCATAAATGATAGCAAGTGTTTTATAAGTACAGAATGCATTATAGTTTTTAAAATTGTTAAAAATAAAAAAATTTACACAGAAAAATATTTATAGATTAAATATAAAATACAAGTGAAAATGCAATCTTTTCTCTAGACATTTTTAGTTGTTTAAGAATCAATTCGTTTTTTTTTTTTTGCTACCCTTATTCCATTTTAGTTTTAAAAAATTTTAACTTCAAATTCTAACTGTCTCTTAAATTGTTGAAACTTATATAAATACAATGTAGTTTAAATAGAATTTAAATATACACATATATTAAATTTCGTATATTTAAAATGTTTGTCCTTTTTCTGAACAGAAGAATCGTATTGTCGTTAAGTCAAAAAAAAAAAAAAAAAAACATAAATAAATAAAAAATAAAATAAAAAAAAGTTTGTTTTAGATGCACATAAATCTTAAGACGATTTTCTCTGTTTAAAACGCAAAACTTTAGTTAAATGCAAAATATATTTATTGTGATTTTATTTAGATTAATGTTAGTGTTTAACACCCTTATCTAAGTTTTAAAACTATTATTCTAAGAATTAGAGTTAAAGAAATCTTCAAAAATCCAATAAGCTTACATACAGCGAATTATTTCTAAAAGTTTAAATTGTTTTTAAAAGTACATTTTTAATATTACCACAATTTATTGCACATTTAAATAGCATCCTTTTCAAATATTACCACAAAAAAAAAAAAAAAAAAACAAATAAAAACTTTTGAAATATTACCGTCAAAGTAATGGATCATATTTTGACAAAATTATTCGTGTATTATACAATATTTTTACTAAGCTTGAATAAAATACAAATAGAAAACTAGTGCATTTCACAAATGACAAAATGTGAGCAGATTCTAGAAAAAAATTTCAACAAACGATGAGAGTGATTTTAAAAAATATTGTTGAAATCCCTTTTTTCTGCTGAAACAAATGGAACTTGAATATACTAGTCAATAATACTGAATTTACATCCTGAGTATACTCTAGAGTCTGTTCGAACAGAACATTGGTTGGATCTTAAAATTGTGTAACGATAAAATATAAATATTTTACTATATTCTATTAAGTAAATATCATGATAGTTAGTTTTAGAACAGGTCATAGCATACAAGATATTCTAATCGAATAATAAATATGTGCATCGAAATGATTTTAAGCGGTTAACATTGTTTTATAAATGTTTCTAAACTCTGACATCTTTTTGCCATTTTAAAACTCACCATAAATTTGTTATTGTTGGCTGTTACATGAATTTTATAGTTCGCAATAGTTTCGAATCTAATTACTTACATTTCTGTATGTGTCCACATGATTAGTATGTATTTTACATTTTCTTTCATTTCCCTACTTATGTGCGAGAAATGTTTGTTACAGCATCCATGATCCATGAGGTATTGTATCATTAAGAAGTCGCCTTATACCTTATATTTATCCACATATTAAGATGTGGGCACATCAACTTATTTCGGCGTTCATTCATATTCAGCAACCCAGAGCATTGTCTATACGAGCCAGAAGCACCACCCTTACTATGTCGAGGATTTCAAATGTGTCGCCAATCCAAAAGTCATATTTACATATGATTATTTGTGTATATATATATAAAATTAAGCTTATTATGTTCAATTTTATATCGAAATTTTCGCAAAGCTTTAAAACCTACATTGTGAAATTTTTGTTGAACATAATTTTATTTAATTCCAAACTTCGTCCTTAGAGCAAACCACACACATACACACACACACACACACACACGCGCGTCTACAGGATAAATTTCTAATATTATTCTTTCAATTTTAGAAAATTTGAAGTATTTCTTCTGGTTTGTAATATGCTATCGTATTATTATTATTATTATTTTTGTACATTTAATAAATGAATAGAAAATCCTTTTTATAAATTTCAAAGAATATAGCACATCAAAGGGATAATATTTTATTTATAAATGAATTGGTTAACAACAATAATAGCACGAGAAGCAGTAGCAGCAACTGGAACAGCAGCAACAAGAAAAATAATAATAACAAACAGAAAAGGATTAATTTAATTTAATTTTTTTTTTTTAGACTTTATAAAATAGTAGAAGAATACATTGTAGTAATAAAATAGTCTACTATGGTATATACACTTTAAATATAACATGTTTTAAGTATTCTATACAACAACGTTTTTTAATAATATAAAAAAATACTTAGTTCTAAGGATTAAAATTTGTCTGTAAGTTAAAGGATAATAAACTTTTATAGAACTTAGTAAAGTCATTTTTATAAAAGTTACATATTATGACAAAAGTTGCATTTATTTATAAGTACACTAAACTACTCACTGGTCTACATTCAATTACTTGTATTGTTGCAAACAGAAAAAAACAATAAATAAAGGACAGACAAGTTATGTTAATCAAAAACAAAAAAACCCTTTTCTTTTAATTCAATTCTCGAATACATTGCATATTACATGTACTTTTTAATTACATTTAAAATTTAAAATTAAAGTGTATAAAAAAATTTATAAATAATTTCAAAACCAAGGATTTGACAACTTTATTATTATAATTAAGTTTATAATCACTACCCAAAATGTTTATGACAGTAGAATAGATATTGAAATGATACAGAAACTTTTTTTAACAAATTAAAGTCAAAATTTATTTAAATACCTGTTTGGGTGGGTGGTATGTATGTTGAAGTATACTTTAAAGTTTCAATTCCTTCTTTATTTTATGTGACATTAATTTTTTTAAACCTACATTTTATCTCTTGTAAGAGAATTAAAAACGATTCAATATTTACATTTTACAATGAATGAATAAAATATTAAATATTATTTGAACAAAAAATTTTGAGTAATTTGTAATTTTTTAATAAAATTAAATTTTTAAAATGAACTTTTGAAATCAAAGTAGTTAATATAAATAAGTTATGCCTAATGACAGCTAACATAAAAAAAGGCAACATTTTTCAAATATCCTATTGACATGTTTAAAAAAACAAATAGTAGTATCAGATTCAAGACAAAAGCGATTATCTTCGTATACTAATATTAATACAGATATTATCAAATCTTAGAAACCAAATCATAACCGGATATTATATATCATAAGTCATATCCGAAAATAAAACAAATAAATCGGAGTACAGAAATGAAATGAAAAACATGGAAAAGCAAGAAAATGCTTTACATTATAATTGAGACAATTTCGGAATTTGATAAATCAAAACCAACACAAAGTTTCTTTGGTTTCCAAACAAGGTTTCCATTATACATTTATTATATGGTAATACATACTACTATATATATATATATATTTATAATATGAGTATGATATATAAAATATTCCAAAGAGTTTACTGTACATTTTTTTCTGGCTTCTTTATTTCATGGTCTATATACTCTTCCTTTTAGCAAACTGTTTCCGAACAATTTTCAACAATATCCATAGATTATGTTCAGTTTATCTATGTTTTCAATATAACGATTTATATATTCATATACGGAATATATATGATATCCCTTCATCCCACATCCCATTACTATAGGATATTTATTTTTTTTTTTTATGAATTCATGTTATAGAGGAGATAAAAATGGAGCTTTAGTTTAGATTAGTGGTTAAAGAAATGTTTATTGTAACTAAAAATTGAAAGATAAAATAAAAAATCTGCTATACAAAATATAAATAAAGAGATTATTTAAAATATTGGAGTATTGATGAACAAAACTTCAAAACAATTGGCATTTATTCTATATTGACTGAAATCATCATCATTAGAATATATGTCAGCAAATGGCATTAACGAACAACTGTCATTCTTCACAATCTCTGAACAAAAGACGCAATACCAAAGAATTGGCTATAAAGAGATGTAGACTAAATATGATATTTTTATTGATAAACTCGAGAGTGATTAAAATTTACTGATATCGGCAATTAGACCAATCTGTGATAAAATCAATCGATACATTACAATTATCTTAGAGAACACTAATTTCGTTTTCTGTGATTTTCATAATATTGGATGGGTTAGCAATAGATGAAGTGTTGATTATAAGCACACGTGACATGGGTTATGTGATTTCATAACTTTCCGTAAATTCATTCATGATCATCGAAAGAGCTGATCAACGTTAGTAATAAAGTTGACGGTTCATCAAAGTATAATATTCTATGGTTGGAATTTATTTTGTCATAGTGAAAGTTTTGTATTGCCACTGAGTATTTGTAATGTATAGGAGTGGTGGCCACAACAAATACATTAAAATCAGTAACATTTATGACGGCAAGCCTGATGGAGAGGCCATAAAAGAATGGCAGAGATATAAATAATCGCGCATTAATACCATTGTGACAAAATTAAAATACTCAACAAATAACTATGGAAAAAAATTATAATAAAAAATATTTCACACTAATAAAGAAAAGGAAAAGCCCAATTTAATATCATCTTCCATAGAGTACTTTTCATTTACCATTCTACAGTAACATCCATTACATGGTACGTACTTATATTATTATTATTATTATTATTATTATGCAAATATGTATAATATAATTTTCATATTTTTAAATTAATTTTTTTTCTTTCTCTTACCATCCACATCCATCCACTATCACTCGTATACCCTCTTTTTTTTTTTTTTTAAAGAAAAACGAGATATAGGGGCAGAAAAAAATAAGGGAAAAAAAAACGAACCGAGAAAATTTGAATAGCTTACATCACAAACGCAATCAAGAAAATATATATGAAAAGCATGAAGAAAATGAAAAGTGATTATATGTTATGGATGGAAGTGCTAAAGAATATTCTTCAATTCAATTTTTGATTAGTGTACTCGGCTCTATATATATATATATATATATATAGTACATCCTTAAAAGAAAAATCCTGATTTGATTGAGGGTGGAAATTTGGATTCTTTCCTTTATGTATAT
>JANSTX010016330.1:0-34995 GCA_027564355.1 Penthetria funebris
GATATATCACTGGCGGAGCAAGTTTCTCCGCCACTCAGCGAACTAAACAAACAAACTGGTTTATACTATATGAGACTCGCCAATGCTAGGTGGTAAGGGCTGCCTACATGCAGATTATCTGGGATTAATTGGCCCGAGTTTGGGCGGAGTAAAACGGAAGAACTCCTACGATCATCACGTCGAGATGTGTGCAGGTCCGTGGCAGTGCTCACGGGACATTGGCCGGTCGGGGACCATGCGTCAAGATTGGGTATCACTTTCAATTCTTTTTGTCGCAGTTGCGGCGATGTAGATAAAAGGAAAACTACGGAACACCTTCTATGCAAATGCCCAGCACTTAGATATTAGATATTAGCTGCTGGGTAGGCATATACTACCTAATCTATCAGATATCGCTACCATAAGGCCAAGAGATCTGGTGGCTTTCCTAAACGCCACGAGATGGATTTAATGTGCCCTGCAAAAATCAATCAGGTTTCTTCGAGTTTGTGGTATCAAAACGGCACCTACGTGCTAATTGGGATCCTTCGAAAGCTTTGTCGGATCCATCACTGCTAACCAACCATAGGCACCTATTGGTTATAATTTAACAAAATGATATAATGCTCTCAGGACCAATATGTTGTATGTTAAGATTTTCGAGATAGCAAGCAATAGCTGCCGCTCTTCCTGTGTCCTGTTTTGCTATTTTATACATTTCTAAATCGCCTCTGGAACGAATTATGATGTTTTCTTTCTCGTGATATTGTTGAACCTGAATGGTCTGAAACCGCCATCATTCTTTTCAATATGCAAAGAACATTTTAACATATCAAAATATATTCTATATGGAGATGCTGTTAGACGAACAAGACATAAGCTCATCATAATAAATTCAGTTATATTAGTATCTATCGCCCATATCCAGAATATTTTCGTATTCGAAACAGTACACCAATTTGGAAGGTGAGCTAAATTCAATTCAAACTGGATGCAATCTCCAATCTTTTTAGCATCCATTACACGTCATTACTGATATTTATCGTTATCGAGTTGCCAATAACGATGATAAAGTTGAGCATGAATGCCTCAAACCTGGATATTTTTCATCTAAAAAGTAAAATGAAGATCCATTTGATTTATGGATTAATGTCGTCGCCTTTATAGACTTATTATTTTTTTAATTTTTATTGGTTTAAAATTTATATACAACAATTATAAACATAAAATAACTATTTAATGTCACACAGAATTGCAACACCCCTCAAAATCCAATGCTCAGGTGGTTTAATCGTATCCAGCCACAATGGAGCAATAAAATTTAAATCAGTTCGATTCGATTTCTTGTACACTGGACATTCATAAAGATTTGAATCCTTTTCAGCTGTTGAATTTATAGCATAAATATGAACAACTGGCATCACTGTATACAGTACTTTATTAATTGATTCACGAAGTCTTATATTTTTGAAATCCCAACCGGCTCCATCCAAATATAATCCATGAACATAAACACCTTCCTGTTAATTTTTTATTTATTTTTAAACAGTTAACTTCACAAAAAAAAAAAAACTACACATTTCAAAATTTACTTACCTTCGGTGGTTTTTTACATTCTTCTGGTAACATTTTGGTTACAGTATTTTGTATTGAAACTTGATCTAATGCCCAACCTTTATGCGATCTGGCAACTTCTTGTCTCATAGCCGTTAGAAAACCTTGTGGATTAAAAAATCCAGACATCCAAAACATTGTTGGTCGACCCTATAGATGCGACATTAAAATAATATAATTTTTTTAAAAAAAATATAATACTCTGCAATAATTACATTGAAACACCAAGAAGAAAACTGTAAATTACGATCCAATAATTCTGTAAACCAAAAACCAAGTGTTGATGATGTCCAACTACCACGTTTCCAAATCTCAGGTACACGTGCATCATAAATATTATCCAGTGCATCTCTTAGTTGTTCATTCATTATAATTGTTCCTTCAATGGCTAACAATAGATCGGTTAATGTTGTTCGAACTAAGATGAGAATCTATGGAATATAACTTCATCAGTAATGTGGGTCAATAAATTTTGTTTTGGTATTTTCACGGTGAATTACCTTTTGCATTCGATCGATCTCTTGTCTTAAAAATATTACCATAGAATTAAATAAACCCATTTCACGTAATTTATCAAGTACTTCAAATTGATCGTAAATTGGTGGTAATTTTTTAAGCATTTCATTAACCAGACGAGACACCGTTAACTCACGTGATTCACCAGCCATTCCAGTAGATTCTGTAACATAGGCATGTATATAGGTAATTTTTAATATTTGTAGTTTTGAATTTTATATAGTCTCGCAGTATTACTCATCTGTCGGCAATAGTTATGTAGTCCACGGCAATGTTATGTGCTCTCTCGGTTAAACCTGTGTGATACTTGTAGCATACATAACTGATGCATAACTTTACCTCATTTTCTATACCATTAAATACTTTCTATCTAATAATAATAATACTATCTATTCTGTTTGCCTCATACTTAATTTAAAAAAAGTATCCTCATGTAATCTTACAGTAATACTTATGTGGTGTCCCGGTAACACTTATATACCACCACGATAAAATATATGTGGCATAACAGTAATAACAGTAATCATTGAGTAGGCACTTATTCTGCGTCAGAGCAACAAAAATCATGTTCTTTACCCTGAACCAAAACAAGCGGTTTAAATAAATATTGAAGGACTTCCTAAGGTTTCTGTTTGCCTGATTCATTCAGTCATAAATACTTTATTACATAAAACTTACAGCTATTATACAAAAATTACATTTTGTGAACAATAATTAGCATCTAATTGACATCGCATCGTGCTAAATATCGGCATGACGCGCTTCGCCTACTTTCTCCCCCTACTCTTTACCTCCCTATTTTACTCCCTAAGTCATTAGACACTGGATTTTAGTAATTCTTTTTTTCCAGTTTAAGTCCGCCAGTCAAACTTCAACTTACGCAAAGTTGATATACGCCAACAAGCGTTCAAGAATTGTCAGATCATTTACATGCACTGTTTCCGATAACCATTACAATAATTTTGTTTACTCTGTCTATTCTGCGGCAGTTTGTGATTTCAAATTAAGATTATTATTAAGATAGTTCATATGTAGTATCATTCTAGGTAGACGTTAAAGAGCATGCTTTCTGAATTTGGCAGTTGCTATCAGCAATTTCAATAAAATCGAAAATTAGTCATTCTTACAGAAACTTCTACAACTTCTAAGGGCATAATCATACTGGTATATAATGTTTCGAAAGTGTATCGGATATCATAAAATTTCAAACCCTTAATTTTGAACTTACCCTTTGGTTGTACCGATATAATTGTGTCTAAAATTTCTTTTGTTGTATTCGTTTGATATGTAATATCAGCATTTGGATGTAAACCATAAACTTGTGGCGGATCAACAATTGACATTTGATCAATAACTTCCAGATAATCAGCTTGATTTTTAAATTTCAAAATTTTATATGCTGGTGGACCATCGAAAAATGTAAATTCATCCGTAAATAATTTATTACTAAACCATACATTTGCAAATGTATTTAATAAACGTTTATCATAATCGTCTGTGACACGTCCCCCATACTGTACCTCGCCCAACATATAACGAACGGTACTCCAACTTATGCCCCGTTTTGCATCCATATCATCTAAATGATTATGTATGAAGGTGCAACTTGCTAACCAATCGGCCGAATTAAATTCATATGGTATATTCCAACCGAGTGGACCAAATTTTCGACGTTCTTGAACAACAGTATGCAAAAATGAAATGCCATACAGTAACGGTAAATAAAATGGTGATTCACTGTAATCAAGAAAATCTTGTGATAAATTTCCATATGTACGACTTAAACCGGCACGCACACCAGACGGCGGTTCATTTGTATACTTTATTGATAATTGCAATAAAGTTATCGGAAATGAATTGTGTATTTCAGTTGTTAACCATATACGAAAATCATTATGTATTTTTGAATGACCCTTTTTCTCCAAATCCATTAATAGTAACACCAATTCATCCATATAATCAAGACCCAAATGACAATTTTGTAATAATGTCCAACCACCTTCAATTAAACATTTTGAAATTAATTTACGTGCATGAATTTCTTGTCCCTGACCCATTGATATTGCCTGATAGGGTATCTCCTGTTTTTTGGCTAAACTTTGTATGTTCGGTGTTGGATCCGATCCCATTGACAAAAAACATATTAACGGTGTTAATGGTCGACTCTCCTCAAATAAACTATCATAATTTAATATAACTTGATCACTGAATTTTTCACCCAATGACCATGCAATATATTTATGACTTTGGGAATACGTGCGATCCGGACACCAAGCACGTATTAATAATAATTTACGAAATACATCCAATTTATTGTAGTCATCGGGTATAATTTCTTCTTCGGGTGCACTTTTCTGAAACCATAATTTCCAGCCACGTTCATTACCCGAAATTTGTTCAATAATACGTTCAAATTGTCTCAATTTGGATAATGCCACCAAATTTAACCATGTTATGTCAGTTAGCCATTTAAATGGTTTTACCGTAACGGTGTTAATATCAAGAGCCGCACCACCTTTAATAAAATTTTGAAATTCTTCATAGCTAATAATTGCTTTTTGTTGATCAATTTGTAGGGCCATCAATAGGCCAAATAGAAATTTATGTGTTTCATACAATCCACGTGATTTATAGCGATAAATTTCATATGTTAAATAATTGATAATATTTTGTATACGATTTCTGGTAACATGTGTCTTATCCGAACGTTCCATTGATAAATCAAAATGTTCCAAAAATTGTCCCAATGATGTTTGATACATATTATTGACCATTGCCATTGTACAAACAAGAAAATATAAGACACTACCGCGTACGGCGACCGAACGGAATTCTTCACGGGCCGCATTAATTTTGATCTGTGTTGATTTTGCAATATTTAATTTTATCTTAACATCATTTGATGTTGTCTTACTTGTATTCAATACAATTATAACACTAACATCATCTATTAGACTGCCTTCAGTTGTTGACAATTTATGTAGTAAATTTGCTTCTAACTCTTGCATTTTACGTCTATTTAATGTAACGTCCAGTATTAAATTTGTGCGTTCCTCTTCCAATTCTTTTTTCTCCGATAAAATGACACGTCCCAATAATTGATCTTCTAAACCCTGCATTGTTACGGCAAAATCAATAATTGATGTACGTGCTGATATTTCTGGTGTATACAATGGATTCGGCAATTTCGTTGTTATATAAAGTCGAAAATTAAAATTATAATCAATTTCTTTGTCGCCGACCTTAACTTTATATGTTGTACCGATTTTTATGAGATTTTTTTCCAAAACATTATCCAAAATGGGATCCAATTCTTCACCGATATCCTCAATTAATATTGGTTTACCCAATGCTATTGCATCTTCGATATGATTACGAAAGAATTTGTGATTCAATGAAGTGACAATTAAATTATTTTTATTTTCCATATTATTAATCCATGCTTTGCCCTGTGATTGAGGATCAATTAGTAATGGAAATCGGGATGCTTTTGTTACAATTATGCCATTTTGAATTGATAATTCATCATTTGGCAAACCTTTAATGTTCCATTCACCAATGGTTGCCATATCGGTTAGACTATCGATAATATTAATATTTGATGAAATTGGTATTTTACGATGAATTATTTCATCGAACCATGTTTTCTGGAATTTTGAACGGAATTCCTGTTTAAATGGGCCCGTATAGGATAGAAATGCTGTTAAAAAGATGACATCGCCAACTAAACGATTTGTTTCATTTTTAAATTGTGATAATTGATCGGTCCAACGAATTTTTTCATCACCCAAACCATCAATTAGGGCTGTTGCAGCATTCATTTTATCTTGGCATTTTTTTGCATCCTGAAATACGTATTCCTTTTTCAATTCGGCATCGTCAAATGTTTTCATAATTTTGGCCAATTCCAATTCTTTTGCCTCAAATTGATTTTGTGCATTTTTCAATTGTTCTTCGGCTTTCGCATATTTTCCTTGTTGTATTGCTAAATTGGCTTTTAATGGTAATACCTCTTTATTGACAGCATAATATTTTGTCATTGCAATTGTCCATTTTAATAAACCGGCAACATTACCGCATGCAATAACAGCAGCCTCAAATGTATATGATCTGAAAGTTGATTGGATATAGTTTTCTTTAGAATAATCTATTTACTGAATTATTTAATATCGTTTTAGTTAAAGGATCCAGTTCAATATAGGAACTGTATAGAAGATACACACTATGAATGACAATTAATCGTCGTGTTTTCTTATTAAATGGGAGAAGAAATAATGTGTAATAGTATAAGCACTAAATTCTCGGTCTAGGACTTCAAAGACTCAGTTTCAAATTTTATTCCCGCTCTTGATTTCGAATAGAAGAGGTCTTCGGCTAACTAACTTCATACTAATTCCACAATCGATCACAGTACTGACTTTAAAATTTAAAAAAAACATCAGCTTTAAGATCCCTAAGATCACTAAATTTCTCGAAGAATATTTATATACAATATATATATACGCGCTAATTCCTGGTAGGCGATCGGTGCCTAAAATGGGTAGATATCTCGTCTTTGTCAACTAGGTTGAATATTTGGATTTATTCACCATCCTACTAAAGTATTTAGATTACAAAATTGATTCTACTGTATTCGGAAATCTCAAATCTTAGTTATCTTCATTGACATTTGACTTTAATGCATTTTTGAAAGAGCAAATTAACATTTTGCTGTCACCCAATGCACTTATAAACTGTAAAAGTTAAGATGCTGAAGTTAAGATGTGGCTTCCCAAATATAGATCAATATATGTGTTAATAGATAGAGCATATTTTTTAATCATAGTACATTAGCAGAGAATGGAAAATGTAGACATTTGAAATATTGAACTGTATGTAAAATATGTTTTTCAGTAGGGTTCAACAGAAATTCGTCTCCGAATTGTTTCCCATATACATTTCGGTATTCCCGTTTGACAATCACACTATTGGAAACCTAAAATCATGCACTGTTCTGTGATAATCTAATGTATAAAAATGTTGCACTTACTTATAATTCAAATATGGTACCATTAAATCGACAATTTCTGCATTAATTGTATCGGTCGGATATTTTGTAATTTTCCGTAAAAAAGCTGAATCAGACATAACTTTTAATGATTCACTCCAGGATGGTGTTAAAAATTGTTTTTCACTATCAGGACGAACAGGAAATAATTTACGACAAAATAATATTAAAACAACATCCATAATTAATGTAATCAAATATGGTGGTCTACCAAGTGTTCGGACTGTTGCAATATCAGCTGCTTTTATTGTCTATATATTTAATTTAAAAACGAAATAATATTTTTTTTTTCTACACAACAAATATTGAAAAGTATATTTTATTGTACCATTAAAGCAGCTTCTGCTTCATCAAGAGCTGGTTTTGCTTTTTCCAATTTTTCCTGTGCCACCGATGTGTCAGCCAAAATTTGTTCAACTAAAATTTCAGCATCTCCCTTAATTTCAGCAACTTCAGCCTTAACTATTTCTGCAGCTTCAGCTGATTTCTTAACTTCTTCCAAAATAAGTTCAGCATCATTTGTTGCAACAATAATTTCTTTATTCTATAATTTTGTAAAGAAAATCATTAACGAATTAGATACAAATGGTAGTAAAATAGAAGATGAGAAATGTGTCTGATCAACCTTTTCGATTAATTCCTCTTTTAATAATTCAACTGATGTAGCTGCCTCAACTAATTTATGTAAACCATTTTTCATTCGTGTTGCTAAAATTTGAATATTATCATATTTTTCTTTATAAACAACTTTATAACTTTCCAAAAATGATAGCAGTGATTTTGGTGTAACAAATGTTTGTCGTCGAAATCTAAATAATTTAGAAGAAAAGAAAAAAAAAACGATAATTTAAAATATCAAAGGATGAACATTTTCTTAATGTGTATATGAACAACAGAACCTTTCAAAATATTCTGTACAAGCTATTGAAACATTATTATGAATAAAACTCATCATTTCGATAACATTGTGTTTAACTTCATCGGTACATACAATAAAATAATTTTGTAAATAATGATGAGAAACACCAATTCTTGCATCTTCTGGCCATGGTTGAAACCAATCCATTGTACATCCTGAGATTAGACCGGGAAATTTGAGGGCTCGTGTACGAAATTTTTCTCCAATCTATAAAATAATGTTATTTATTTTTTAAGTTATTGTTGATATTATAAAATGCACACTTTGGTGATATCACCGACAAGATGAGAAAAACCTATAATATATTCCTGCGTTTTACTGTAATACCGAAAAATTGTATGTCCTAAAGTTATGATTTCACTGCACCAATATATCAATAGCATTGTTTTATTTTTGTTTTTAGGGAATATGATTCCAGAGTATGTAAATATTGCAAGTGCAGTCTTATTAAAATACTAAAAAAGACCTTAGTTGACCTGCTTCAGTTAACTAATAATAGACAGGTATTAGGTGTTTAATTTTTTTCATTTATGGGTTCCCCAAATCGCATGAGCTTTGTTTTGTATTGACTCAATTGTATTGTTATGAACACGGTAGGATGGATACCAACAAATGTTGGCGTATTGGATGATTGAATTTGAAATAGTAAGAGTAAATTGCAGCAAGTTTAGAACTTTTTTGTGAAATTCTACCAAAAACTCATGTGTAGACCGGCATCAATGTTTTACCAGCCCTTATCGTATACTTATATACCAATAGCTTTAGTTGTGGTACACCTTAAAATGAAACCATTCTAAAGTTCTGATATAATTTTTTTCATCTCTGTTGTCGATGCGATGCAAACGATTAATTGAAATAATTTGGCTACAATTTGATTACAATACCCCAATAATTGTTGATCGATCTTATTGATTCAGATTCAAAGATATAGGGGTTATATGCGAATAATTTTTGTTACAATATTTTAGTTTATTGTATTGGTACCTGGACCCATTTCCGTACAAACCTCAAGAGATGCAATAGTTTTAATTATAAAATCAATATTTGTTACAAATGAATTTCCGTTCACGTCCTTGCCAATAATATAAATATTACCAGAGGTTGACATTATAAAAATCTAGGCAAATAGTACTCAGTCATTTTAGATGCTCTTTAAATAAAGTTAAATAAATACATAAAAATTACTGGTGAAAAACATAAAGCAATATGTAAATTGGCTCGTGCCCTTGAAATGAAGAAATCATAAAGATTATCACGTGTTCTTATAGCCTTTGGTTGAATTTTTCTCATAATCGGGTCCAGTTCATTTGTTATCTCATCTATTCCACAATATAGAAACAGTGTTAATTGAATAATGAAAGCAAAAGAAAAAAAAAAAAACAAACGTAAATCCATCGAATAATTTAAGTATACCAATTTCATCTTTTGCAAAAAGATTAGCCACTTCTCCTGAATTTAAAACATTATTTAGATATTCCAGAAATGCTTCATCCTTTATCTCATTATCGGTAAATATAAATGTTATACCCTAAAATTATAAAATTAGTAAATACAAAAATTATCACCGGATTTTATAAATTCCAAGTATTTTACCTGTCCTTCCAAACCTGATATTTTATACAAATACTTTAAATCTTCCAATAAATTACCAGTATTATATGATCGTGTTAAAGTTATTTGATAAAATTTATAACCGGCTATAAATGAGGCTAAACGTGTTAGACTTTGTTTGCCCGAACCACCGACACCAACTAATAATGCATTTCCTCTTGGCGTTCGAATTATTCGTGATATTATCATTAAATGTGCTAAACAATCATGAAAGAAAACCAAATCCAAATTAAATCCTCGAATATATTCATTAAATTGATGCATGTAGGATAGAACTTTTTCTTTTACAAATTCAAAATTTGGTATCTCTTCGTAAATTTTTGGTGCTTCCAATGACACATCTTCGTCTTCGTCACCAGTTGGTTCTGGCGGTTCACGTAGAAAATCAACAAAAAATGTTTCCTCATCTGTATACTCGGTAATGTAATTACTTAAATGATTTGTGACATTTTCATTAATTTTTGCACCAAACCATTCTTTATCGGTAATGTTTGTGAAACGATCGGTTATAACACGTAAACATTCATGACGCCATAATTTTAACAATTGTTTAATTGTTTTACATTCTGGTCCATTAATTGTTAACATTCCTTCCCAAATTCTTGATAAATCTCTTAGATTAAAAACATAGTGAAATTTTGCTGGTGTTGGCAACATTTTTATCTAAATTAAAAATATTGTGCAAATATAATAGGTGTATTTGTGTATATCACATGTACATTTTAAAAACACTATGCACACTCACTTTTGTTTCTTGCCATACAATTCGAGTTAACGATACTAATTCCGAAATGAATCCAACAATATCTTCATTAAATCTTGTTGAACAAAAATATCCTTCAGCTATTTTACTGAATATTTTATCCATTGAATTATCACTTGGTAATGTACAATTGAATATAGAGAATTTACGTTTTAAACGATTTGGTATATCATTACGACCACCACCAGGATGTATCATTGCCGATAAATATTGTAAACTTAATATTGATAGGAAATCACCTGAAATGTGTAAATGTTATGTTATCTATACTCGTATATTGACAGCCAGACACCAATATTGGTGTTCAGCAGTTATGTTTCCTGATACAGATCTTTAAAATTATGAAAATAATTATTATTTTAACAATTTTGCTTGCCAAGCGAAAACGTATAGATATACTAAACTATAAACTGCTCGCACCAAGTCCATATACGAACAGTCTATGAGTCAGTATATTTAAGCGTCCATGAGATATGTTTAAGACTAATAAAAACTATACCAGTTTTAGTAGTTATGCTATGCTGATATGATCTTCAAAATTAGCAAAAAAAATATACATATTTCGCCCGTTGTATTACATTACGAAATCAAATCTTCTACCAGGACAACATAAGTTAAATTTTACTAAATTAAAATATCGAAATATTTTCATGAATCTATTGCAGGAAAGCAATGAATTAATCTAGTGTTTCATCACAACATCAATTTTCTAGCAGGGCAACATAGACATGAGTTCGAATTTTATTAAATATTGGAATTTTATTAAATATTGGAATATACTCGTAAACACATTTGCTTAATTTTTTTACGGAGAGTTAAAAAAAATCGTTAGCTTTTTAAAAATTCCTATTCCAAATGGAAAATTGAAAATATTTACAGAAAGAAAGAAATTCATTCTAAAATCAATTGTCTACCAGGACATCATAGACATGAATTTGAATTTGAATTTCATAAAATCGAAATATTAGAGTTTTTTTTTTATTTTACGTAAGAGTTGTGAAGATCTCTATTTTTTTTATGAATTCCCAACATAAATTGAAATTTTTTGAATTATCTACCAGGACTCTATAAACATAAATTTGATTTTGTTGAATTGAATTTATCTTATTCTAAATTACTGAACTAATTTTAGAAATTAAAAATGATCGTTTTACCAAACTATATGTAAATCATATAGGCGGTCTTTTAAAATATTATAGAAATACTGAAACAATGAAAATTTTAAAAATTCTAAACAGTGAAAAGATCAACCCATAGTCAAAAAATAATAAAAACAGAATGAATCTGATAATTAATTTGATGGGTGGTCGTTTAAATACATTTAAAACCACACATCAAATCTGTGGTTGAATTATAAAATTTGTGGATAATGTATTTGTTGATACTTTCTATAGATATTATTGAAACTATTGTATTCAAAATTTTAGTTGGACGAATTTAAAACTTTAAGTTATGTAGGTGGTCCTTTAAAAGATTAAATTAACGGTTAATTGGAGGAATTTAAAACTTAAAAAAACATTTTTAAATATTTTTGAAAACAAAATGTAATATGTAGGAGCCGCATATTTAGCAACTGAAAGCGATGCTGAAATCTCAGTAATATCACGACTTATTTCATTTTTTTTAGACTGTGAAGCAAATGAGTACACATACAAATTGATTAGAAGACTTTAGATAAGACGTCATTGATCGCAGAGTGTGTAGGTTTAAGACCACGTTGTTCTAATTTCTAAACTGAGTGACAATTATAAGATTATAATTCCTCTCCTGTGTTTGAAATTTACAATACCTATCAGAGAGTAAATGTTTAATAAAATATGTAATGGTGATAATATATTGTCACTTTAATTCTGGAAGTGTGTCTCTTAAAGAAACTAAAACGAAATTACAAATTAATGGCCGAATACGTTTATATTATGTAGTATACTTTCTTTTTATCCATTACGCTGATGTTGACGTGTGTCAGAAAACCATGTAGATAACTTAACTCATCGCAATTTATTGCAATTTCTGTAATGTGATCATCGGGTCTTAAAAGAGGATGTCTCACGAAGACGGTGCGTAATAGTCGTAATGATCATATCGATCCTTTACACTACGTACTATAATCCATTGATATTCTTTTATTATGAAAAAAAAAAGAATATAAAATACCTGGTCTATCCAAGGAATAGAAACCATTTTGTTCCATTAATTGACGGACAATTTCATTTGTAATCTATTGAAGAGAAATGTGTATAATATTTAAAAATTTGATTTTTTTTTTTTAAAACAATCTTACCTGATCTCCCCATTCATTTATAATTGGCATGTTAATGTCATCAATAAAAACAGTCATACTTCTTTGTCCAGGTGGTCCAAATGTTAGTCCAACACGTTTCTCGACGTACGATTCAATGATGCGCTATATATATATACATATATAGATTAGAATTTAATATTAATAAAACAAAATAATATCATGTTGGACGGGATCAAGATAAAATTAAATATCAGCTTATCGATAGTAAATGTTGAGGACGGTGAGGACCGTTATATCATATTTGCGAACATACAAATTCATGATCTTTGCTTCAGTACTTCTGAAAATTAAAATTTTTTTTTTTGTACAAAAAAAACAGATAAATTACTTGGAACATATTCGGTGTTGTAGCCGATGAGAAATTAAAACTTTTAAATAAATGCTCCTCTGGATCATAATTGGACATATAACTTTTGATCATTACAGTTTTTGCTGTTCCTTGTTCACCAATAAGTAAAACACCTTTTTGTTGTTTTGCAATATTATTGATAAGAAATGCTGTACGAATATTATCAACATTTGGTACAAGAATACTTGAATATTCGGGTACACAATCATTTGGATAATTAAATTCATCTACTTTTGTTGACCAATGTGCCCACTCACCATTATCATCAACAAAATACTCAAATATTGATTCATTGTACTGTAATGTTGGCCATCCTATTTTAAGAAGGAAATTAAAAATATTAAAAATATTCTAAAACTTTATTATCCTCAATATTTACTCATTTTTGATTTATGTTTCATTAAGAATTGTGCAAGTTTTAAACGTTCCACCAACTCAAGTACAGCACCTAATGACCAAATTAATGAAAACATAAATAAACGTTCTAAATGCGTACGCGATCTTTTCACTTCAATCTTTTCATTTACATTATCATATAATAGACCATCTAATATATCTAACATTTGTCTAATATAAAGTGATTCTAAAATATTCATTTTTGCATTTAATTTCGTTTGCACAAATGTATGTGCATCATCATAAATATTATTAAAACATTCCTTAAATATAACATTGTCAGTGGATGGCAATTGTTTTAACCATGCTGCCAAAATTGGTTGCCACTTTAAAACGGATGCACTCATATAGACCATACCAACACGACTAACAGTAGCCGGTGATGCATTATCAATATTATCTGGTTCAAAAACTAATTTACAATTTGGTGCCATAACAATTCGATCACCATTCGCCAATGTTAACGTTTTATTATCATCTAATACGGAATTTAAATTTTCTATCCAAACGGCATCAACGGGACCATCTAAAATCAGCCATACAAATTCATTTTTCTTTGATTTTAATGTTCGCCGCCATAATACAGAAAAAATTCCATCTGTCCAATCATTTGTGGCCACATCTAATTTACCAAACATTTGCGGTGCCGTTATTGCCTTTGGATTCATACGTATTTCTCGGTGTGGTCGACCACATTCCGTAAAACTTTTCAATAATGTTAAAATACATGCTGTTTTACCAGAACCTGTTGCACCCATTGACATTAAACCATGTCGCACCAATGATGTTTCATATAATTGAATAATTTTTAAATTCCATTCCGAATGATTTATAAAACCAAGTTGTTCGGCACATTTACCAATGGCCAATTGTAATTCTTTATAATTTGATGTACTTAATTTAATGCCAGGAAATAGATCTTCAATTAATGATATAAATAATGGTTCATCTTCATCAATTAATTTCGATACATTCATGTCACGTAATACTCGCATAACAATCGTTTCTTCTGTATCAGTTGGATTTGCACGTTTTTGTGCACCAAGTGTACGAAGTACAGACAAAATATTTCTTAGACCAAAATCATAGTGTACTTGTTTTGACAATTGTTCCTCGCACAGTTTATAGAGTGTGAAAAATTTTCTGGCCAAAATGATATTCTCTTTAAAGCCACAACTTGCTAATTTCACACGCATAATAATTTGACGATCGGGTACCATCATTGCAACTGATCTGAACATAATTTTTAAATTTTCCGGTAATTCTTGGCGGCCAGCATAACCCGGATTCATTGTTATGAATAAACCAAATTCAGGATTTAATGATACATTATCACCATCACTAAATATAAAATTGGTTTTCTTTTCTTTTTTTGCTGTTAACACAATCCTATATATTTGTCGGTAACATATGGAATAAAAAGAAAATTTCTATAAAGTTTTTATTAAATTTAAAGGGGGGGGGGGGTATTGGCAGGAAAATTACGATATTTGTTGTGCTGCAACAGATAATACTGGCAATTCAATTCGATTGAATTCATCGAAACAACCCCATGTTCCAGATTGTGCTAATCCTTTGTAAATTCGTCCTAATCCACGAAAATCCATTTGATCAGAACAATTAAAGACAACAACTAGTGTACCCAAAGCACGTCCCATATCTTTTACAGTTTCTGTTTTACCCGTTCCTTAAATAAAAATGTGTATGATAATTAAAATATAACATTTGAATATAAAAATTCATGATACCTGCAGGACCAGCTGGTGCACCACCCAATGACATTCCTTTTAAGAAAAAGATTTTAAGTATTTAAAGGAGAAAAAAAAATATGTTTAAATTATTTTTAGTTAAATATTTACCAATTGCTTGGGCCAATGTAATATAACATCTATCAGTTAATGGTGTTATTGCTAATCGTTCTGTAACTCCTAAATATTCATTTTGATAATGAAAGTCAACGTCTGTAATTTTAACTGTAATGTTATCATTTTCTTCATTGTAATAAAATCTGGCTTGTTTTTGCCATTCAAAATCACCAACATAACGGACTTTTGAGCGAACAAGATCATCGAAAATGTCTCTGGAATATTAGAATTTTTAATGGCAATGATCAAATTTACTAATTTTACTGATTCATCTTGTATATCGCAACACTCTCGATGTTTATAGTATATTGAATTTATGTTTACCTAAAATATTCTGTATATCTTCTGGTGAATGAAAACGTGTCTTAGTCTAGTTAGAATTGTGAGGAATTGTTATTTAAATCTATGGTTCGTTAAATTTTTCCAGATGTCTGTCACGTATTGAATTCGCAAAGTTTTTAAAATTTCTCAAACAGTAGCTGCTCCAAATGTGCTAATTATTTACAGTAATCACAATTCAAAACTGTGTAATGTATTAATGTTGTTCGACCGCAGAATGACAAAGTAAAGCATCTAATACAGGGTTTCTAATAATTAATACAATTTCTAAGCACTTTCATATCATGTGTACATATATATATGTTGAATCATTTTTCCGAAGATTTTAAAATTTTAAAACCAATATATTTCTTTGCACCCATCCTGCCACTTCTTACCGCAGCCAGAAATTAATTTCTATTTCTAAACATTGAAGGGTAGCCACTTAGATACTGAAGAATACTGTGCGCTCCAATAGATTTGAAAAATTTAACATATTTATGTACTAACGCATTTAGAGGAACACATTAAGGTGAAATTGGAATAGTTTATGAAAACGAAAATTGATTTTTCGTGGACAGTCTGTCTTTTAGTTGATGGTATATTTATTGATGATATATACCTTTGATGGACATGAATTGTAACCATTGTTTCATATCTGATTCTCTGCAATTTCGTCAAATCTTTCACAGTTAATTCAATAAATAAATTTAATAAATCTAAAAAAGATTGATTTGCCTTCTTCATAATCATTCGATCCGTTCGACTTTTTCGCAGCGCATATTCAGCATCACGTGTCCATAGAAGTTGAACACCAATTAGTCCTGCCTAAGGAAAACATTAAATTTTCTCTCCACACATTCAATTATGTGTAAAAAAAAAAAACTAAACGTACTTGTCCACAATATTCTTGAAAATCATTGATAAAAATAAATTCTGGATCCGATAATGCCATCGCAATTGATGCTAAAATTGATTCAATTGTTTCCTGGACTTCTTTTAATAATTTTCCAATCCAATATTCAACTCCACCAATACATTGTACAATATTCGTTAATGGAATCTATATTGAAATAATTGTTCGAGAATTATTAGTGTCAATGTTGTTAATATTAAAATATTGATAATAATGAGCACGCACCTTTTCACCATTTGCAGAATTAATTGCAACTATTTTATCTATTGTTTTATCTTCAAAATCAACCTAATAAATGTAAGTAACAACACACAGATTTAATTATTGTTATATTACAGTATGATAATTTAAATAATATACCAATGCAACAGCATCGAAAACACTTAATAGATGTGGTTGTATTGTTGTGGGATCCGATGCTTGACCAAGAATTTCCAAAAGTACAGGATCTGAGACAAAAAAAAATCTTGGAAATATCAATCGTTTCGATTCTAAATAACCAGTAAGTGATTTTTGACATCCTTCTAATTGTTCAATTAAATGTGGCAGCATTGTTAGCATTGTTTCGTCACCGGTACAAATTTCAACAACATTTAAAATTTCACGGGCACGTAACATTAATTTAACATAAATTTTATCAATATTTGTGAAACGTTTTGCTTCTGCCGGTAATTGACGTGCAATGTCACCACCAACAAATACCGCTTCCAAATATACCCACAAATTTTGTACGATCATCCATTTCTCCAGAATTTCACTTGTATTACTTAATTTCGACAACCATATCATAATTTCCTTTTTAAATGGTTTATTATAACGATTTGATGCCAACGAATTGATTATCATTAAACTGTCTTCCAGCAGGGTTATAATTTCTAATGTTTCACCACCTTTAAGTAATAGTTCACCTCTGGTCTTAAAATGGGTCAATTGTATATTAACATTTGACCAATCGATTATTGTTTGACGTAATTTAGCTTCAATATCACGTTCCTTTTCGGCACCCTGACATATATCCTGTACGTCTTCTTTAAACTTTAAAATTGGTGCTTGCATAATATTACCCAATGTTGTTTTTGGATTTTCAACATCTAATTTGAAATTCATTAACTCTTCCATTTTTAACCAATGACGTTCTTTTATTGCATCACTGGTCATTAATTCCAGTAATGGGCATGTTTCATTAAAATCGTCAATTTTCTTTTTTAAATCAATAAATGCATTCCATGTTTGCATTCCTTTTGGTAATTTACGGCATCTGTAAATATTATTAATTATTCATAAGTTAAAAAATTATAGATGTTTATCATTTTAACTGAAACGCTGACATAAATGAAGATGCTAGATGACATATATTATTTGGCTACGATCACATTATCATCATCATCTCGACCTTTACTCCACGTGAGTGAATAGAGAATCAATGAACAATATTGTTTACGAAATCTGGCCAGAACCCTTTACTTTACTCTATCCCCTTCTTGTTTTTGGACGATCGGGTATTTTGCAAAATCATCGACCGGTCAACAGTGTATATGGCCGATATAATTCCAAATCACACACCATAATTAACATATATTTTGATTGTATTTTCACTGGTTAGGGCAAAACGTCATCTAGATGTTAGTCGGTCATTATTTTTCAACTTATATTTTGTGTGGGGTTGTGGTCCATAATATGGTAGTTGCATACTTCAGGGGCAGAGTGTTCCTGATCACGTAAACTCCGAGCTATAAGGCTAGTATACAAAAATGATTTGTTCAAGGTTCATAGATCGCTATCTAATCATTTGTGGGATTATGGTTAAAGTACGGTAGCGACAAATTTTCTATATGAAACGGCAGCGTACATAGCTCGAGTAAAGAGTTATCATAAACAAACTCACCAACCCGCTATGAACAGGCGTGATGTTTTAATGTCTAACCCTCCCAAATATGAAACCGAAATTTAATACTAAATTACCCCAAGTGAGTAGGTATAATAATATTGAATCTCACATTAAAAATTCAGTCTGCAACTTGAGGTTGAATTATTTCACATAAAGTTGGATATAATAGGTATCAGCGAGGTAAGTAAGCGAGGAGAGGAGTGTTGTGTCCTTCAAAGTGGTCACACATTTTTTTACACAGGATACAATGATACGTCAAATGGTTACAGAAATCAAGACGAACAGGGGATTGAAAAATAAGACGTGATGACTTAAAATTGTCTCAAATATTATATTTATTATTTTTATTTTTAAAATTTCAATAAACTTGAAAAATCTTTATTTTTTCAGTCTTGAGAACTTGTCACGAAAAAAAAACAAATATTTGTAGCTATCTTCTCACCAAGTATGCAAATCTACCAGCACAATAAGAGACACTTTTGATTTTATTTGTTACCTACAGTTGGCTACGGTAGTCACTTTTAATCTGTGCATATTTCGATATATCTCTTCACCAACTTATTTAACATTCGATCAGCACTATAACAGACACTTGTGTAGAAAATTGTGATTTAAATATTGTCGACGCGAAAGCCACTACAAGAACTAACTGTTATGATCGTGAAGCGAATTCAAATTCTGTTCGAATATTACTATCACCTAATATGATATTGAATTTACTACCTCCTTCAGAATCATTAAATTTATTAATTTTAAGTTTTGTTCTTTATTTATCGGATATAAATAATTAATAAAATATTATTTAACAAAAGATCTTAATTATCAAAAAGATCACTTAAAAATTAGTTTAAAACATCTACTAAATTAAACTGGCGATTTTCTTAATGTATATATGTTCACCTTGAGAGTTCTGCCAGATGTCATCATATTTAAACCTTTATTAATTTCAGTTGTGCTAGCACTTAGATGCGTAATATATCCATCCGTGCTATTCCGCCTAACCGTCGTGATAGTGTGGGTGGTGTGCAGCCATATACTATAATGACGGAGACCGGGGTTCAAATCTCAACGACTTTACACATTTTCCACTATAGGATTAAATTAGGGTCGAAATGATTTGTACTTTAATCAATAGGGGTTACTTAAGTGTCAGATCTATGGTATTCAATTGACTATTTACAGATCATTAACATAAGTAAAGTATGAAATAAAATGCAAATCATTAATTTTCCATTCTCCTTCAACCGTTAATTAAATTCTTATTCAATAAGTGGTTATGCAAATCGTAAATATAATTATGGTCAATTTGTTATTTAAAGTATGGAATTTACCTTAATTGATAATCAGACACTTCGGCAATAATACTTTCAATATCAACTTCTGTCCATGGTATTTCAAAATAGCCATCAATTGTTTTCAAAACGATTATATAAAGTGAATAGAGTTTTGTAAGTAAATTGAATTCTTTTTTTCGATTATGTAAAATTGGATATTCAGTAATTGGTAGTCCAAATAATTTTTCACCACTTGAATACATTTCATTTTTACGCCAAAGTTCATCGAAACGATTTTGAAAAAGAAATGTCTATATATGTGAGTAAATGAAAGTGATACCCTTATGTGAGATTTCGAGAAAATTCTATAAAGAAACTTACTCTATCACTAGCCTCTTTAGCCGCTATACCCTCAATTCGGGGACCTTTATGTTCAAAATCGATATTAAAAGAATCAATCTCTTTTTGAAATTCGGCTATCCCATTAACAAGTTGTTCACGTAATGGTTCCTCTAATTCACCAATTTGTTTCGATACTTCTTTTGACTGAAAAACATAAAGTTATATAGCATATGTTAAGTGATGGTCCACATTTTATGTTCACACATAACATACGTGATTAATCATTTTATCAAAATTATATCTTAAACTATGTACACTATCGTAGTCATCTTGTGGTATAAATATGTTAAATTTTGCAAATACCATATAAGCATCAATCATTTCAATTAATTGTATGTCCATTCTAAAAAAGGGAATTATTTTTAGTAGAAAAAAATTGATGATATCCTCGGCGTATAATGTATAAAAAAGAACTTCCGCTCAACAACTCTATTAAAAATTGGTATAATTAGTGAATTAAGGGTGTATGGTTAACAATGGTATTTGGATCAGTCGACAACAGCATGCTAATGATGATTATGATCATTTCCATAAATTTTATAAAGTGTAGTTTCACTAAACATTGTATAAACATTTGTTCTAAATATTCACTATACAAAAAAACTAACAACTTACTCAATACTATTTTCCCGTATTTTCTCTAGACAATTTATTGCCATCCTCACATCATCTAAATCATTTAATTTTCTTTGTAATATGTGTTCCATATCATCAATAAAATTAATTATTGTATCTAGCCGCTTTTTATAGATTTTCTTTAAAAAATTTCCCAATAATAATTTCCATTTCTTTGCGTGATCAACTAATGCTTCATAGGCCTGATCCATACATATTTTAATTGGACCGATGATAGTAGTTTTCGATGCATTTTTCAATTTTTTTGTTGTATTGTCATATAAAATGAATTTTTCACGAATCTCAGCTGTTAATGGGTTTGTTTTTGCAAAATCTTCAATGGATTTGTCACGATCATTTGCCCAAAGATAACAATATAAATCATAGGTTTTCTATATCAGTGAAATTGTTTTTTTTTTTTTTTCAAAATTAGAGACATTGAATATTGAATTTTATCCATTTTTAGATCAGAAATAACTTACCGTTAATAATTTATCAATATCAGGTTGAAGTATTGATAATCCACCTGCAAAACTTGCAATTAAACGAACAGTATCCTTATGTTCGGACATACATTTAAAGAAGGATCGTTCATGTCTTACTTCATCTATACATAAGTGAAATTTGTTCCATACAGTAAAATGGTTAATTGATAGAATATTTGAAAATTTATTGTATGAACCATTGGGGGGGGGGGGGAGCTCTCAGTTTTGAGAAAGGTAACCTATGGTGGATCGTGGCTCTACATGTATGTTTTGGGAGTCATATAAAGTAGATAAGTCTGGTAAATGTTAAATACTGCAGGCTATGTCTAGAGGCGGCACATATCTTCTTGGACTCTAGAGTGGATGCGGAAAGGGGAGATAAATTCGCTATAGACATATGCTGAATTTAACGCAAGGAATCGCTGTTAGAGATGGCGCATGGAAAAATCCACGGCTAATTAATTGATGACTGAAGTCTAAGGGAGCGAAAAATCACCCAAATTAGTGATCTGTTTCGGTTAACACCCGCAAAAAATATGTTCTGGGTGACAAGATATCAGAACCTAATTCCATTCTAGAGATCGCCTATTGAATGAATTGTCATCCGACTCAAGTCTCAACTTGCAAGTTACATCAAATTTGTCATTGACAGCTAATCAGAATCAAAGTTACTAGTCGCAAAGTGAGAAGTCTGCAAATGAGCCCCATAAAATAATTATAAGAATTCACAATGAGATAAATATTCTAGCTGTCTAGACATTATTTGGCATACTGCAGAATGCATTATGGAAATTCGCTATCATCATCCTATAGTATTTACCCAACATATTTTTAATGTAGTTTTATTATAATATATTCTGAGGGATAGATAATTAAAAGCTATGCAATTTTTAAGGATAACTTTACATACATAAAAGTAATTATGAATTCATCCGTAATTGAAAAACTATACCTATTAATGGTTTCCTTTTTATCCTTTCTGATGTCTTTGCTTGTTTACCCCATGTTGTAACTGCATAAAATGTTTCTACAATATTTTGTATTGTCTAACATGTAAATTTTAAGTTTTTAATTATTTATTTATTTTTTTAAAATGCATATTGAATGAAATGGAATTTTAAGACGAACGACACATAAATTGTTAAATATTGTAAAAATATCTATTAAAATATTGATATTCAGTACACCATGTCATCTATTTTGTTCACCAGTTGCCATAAGGGAACATGTCATTGAATAATACAATAATCGTTAATTTATTAATATGTTATACAAACTAACAGGCCCGTGAAATTGGCCAGTTACTTTAGAAAATTGTCATAAAATCCAGATGCCGTGCTAAACATCCGTATGACATAGATATCGATAAGGGTATGCTAATTGTAAAAGATTCATAGGAAATATAAAAGCAAAACATGTGTTTAATCTAATAAGACATCAATAAAAATATGCTTTTACTTAATTCTATTCAATAAATCAGAACTATTTCGCTAGAAAGATTCTCATCATCATCATCATCATCATCATCATCATCATCTCGATCATTATTACACAACGCATTCAAAGAAATAGAGCGTCCACGATAAAACCGCCTATTCCGACAATCTCTGTCATATACCTTCAATCCGATCCATCCGCTACGACTGATACTTGACCTTTTAATAATGCCTCTTCGCTATTATGTGTATTTTTAGATCACCGAGTTTTCTATTACGCTAAGTCTTCTAGTCACCAAATGTCTGATTCATACACTGAAGCCAATCCAATTTATTTTTCTTTGGCGTTTGATCCTGTTCATCGATTCCAGATCTGCTATACTTTGTAAATTCTCGTTTGATAACGAAATTTGTCTTCTAAATTTCGCACCTATACAATAGTACAGTTCCACAGTTAGTTTTAACAGTGCTTATAACCACCAAACTCTTTAATATACCAAACATTTGTTGAACCTTTTCTGTATGCGAAACCTTATAAATTTGTTTAAACTATTATATACAAAAAAAAAAAAAAATTACCTTAGCAAAATTATTCTGAATTATTTCTAAATTTGGTGATATTTTACAATTTGGTATATCCAAAATCATATCACATTGAATATATGGTTCAGTGTAAATATCCTGGACAGCTAATTGAACACTTAATAAATTTAAAACAAAATAATAGCTTAATATATTTGTATGCAAATACAATTTTAATCAGATTATACTTCATTAAATTTGAACGTTTTCTGAGACGTTCCATTGACGATCTTGTACATTTAATCATTGCATTTATCATTTGACTATTAAAATAACTAAATATATCCATACAATCGATATGCAATTGTGTTAATTCATAATGCATTTCTTCATAATCCTTAAAAACTGTTAAAATTTGATATTAAATTATTTGTGAAATTTTTGGAATTTGGTGATGACATGGAGTGACTGACTAATTTCCAGAGGTACCGTCGTAAATGATGATCATATAGGATAAATAAATTATAGTATTTGTGGTCGTGATCAAAATATAGGTCACAATATCTTGTTTATAGACATTATATATATAATATACACATCTAACCAACAAACTTGTTAGCTTTGGTTTTAAAACATCCACTTTAGGTTTTCCCAGTATATTGGCAAGTAATGTGGTTTTTTCTGATGTGACGTATATGTATTAGAAACGATAAGTCACCTTATGCATCCTTTTGGTGTGCAGTTTCAGATGATTTAGTATTTCGCAAAATTGTTTATTATTAAGTCGACGAAATTTGATTGCTGGTAAACAATCTAATGAAACTTATGTTCAAATTTGGGGTGGAAAGGTAATTCTGATAGACACCAACTGTAATATTAAAGAACATCTCCTGTTGTATACGAGGTTTAACATATTAATTAAAAAAGGCGAAGTTGAGTGCATGTGTAAACATTGGTCGAATGGCTATAGAATATAATTTTTGTTTGGACAACAATAAATCGTCGTTCGAGCCAGATATGCTTTCGAATGAAATGTTTTCGAGTTAGATATTTTCAAATAAGATGCCAGTTTAGAGCAGAGAAGAAGAACTTATTTCTTAATATTAATTCGATATTATCAATTCGTCAGCCTATAAAAAATACTATTTTTTAATATGAAATCCTTACAATGTTTTTCTCGATCAGAATTTGGATAAACCATGACTGGACGAAATATCTTATCAAAAAGCATCCAATCATATTTATCAATTGGCAATAGTTCTTCGGTTCTCCAATTTGACGAATTGATCTCTTCCAATGGTAACTGAAATTGTCGCAAATTCTTACTCTTACTGTCGTCAATATTAAATAAGGCCACATATTTATTAATCAATTCAACTGTTGCTTTTTCTGCAGCTAATGATTTTCTTTCAATGGTTTTTTCTAAAAGTGAGAGTTTTTTTTTTTTTTTTATTAAATAATAAATGGTCACATATTTCTTGAATAATATTTTCAAAACCAATCCATTAATAATATACTTACCCACAGTTTGTCTATGCCTAACATTTGAATCTAAAAAATCTTTAACACTAACTGGTTCCTTTGGTAAAAATACTAAATTTGTATTAGCAATTGATTGTAATGTGTCATCAATTCTAGCAGTTTTAATATCATTAATTTGTTTGATGAAATCACTGATAGAATTTATGGTCTGAAAAAGTGATAAAACCAAATACGGAAGTTTAATTGTGTGAAATGGGACTTACTAATTTTACTATAGGTCTATTTATTTAAATATGGGTAATTTAAAATTTAACAAACCGATTCAACATTTATGAAATAATCAGTTAAATTTTCGGATGTCCAGTAAATTGTTGATAATCCTGGTTTGAAGCACATCTCAAGTCTTCTCAATAACGGTCTAGAGATATGCAATAAAACCATATCAATGGATTTTCTTAGTTCATTATTTCGTTTAATTAATTGAATCAGAGTTTCTTTATCATTTAAAATTTTCTCTTTGCAATAAACGACAACTTTGCTTAGGTATGGTATTTCTGGAAAAATAATATATTAAATATAAAATAAATTGTGGTAAATAATATTATTCCGTCCAGACCGGGATATTCATCACAAAAGTGTTATAAAGTACTCAGAAGAATTAGCAAAGTTTTGCCCCTGAAATATTTTGAATTTCATTGATGTATAATAATATCCCTGATCTCTGATAGAAATTAAATCTATTCGATTGTACGTCTCCTTTGGGAATTTATGCACCACTCTACTGAAATATTTAAATGTGTAACTGGATAATTATGATTGATTTTACGAGTTTTTTTTTTATATTAAATTACATAATAGAAACGTGCAATTAACATCCGAATACCGCCTTATGCGCCCTTTACGTGTACGGGTTAATATGATAAATACCAGGAGAACAGAAATGTTAAGCCGTATAAAAATTATAAGTATGCGTTGTAAATAGTACAAATAAAAATTATGTAATGTAACTGTACAAGTGTATAAAAAAAAAAAACATTGAAGTACAAATAAAAGGATGCGACCTGCAATGCAGTTATTCATTAAAAGTATAAATAAATAGTACATGGTGCATGTATGGTGCATGTATCACATATATACCTAAATTCAATTTTAACATTCCTTCACTTTCTTTAATTAATTGATAAATACTTGGATGGAAATTAACTTCCAAAAAATTGGTTTTAGCATTTTTCTTAATTATACGATGTGATAGTTTTTCGCGTATTTCATCAACATAATCAAACCATGCCTTATGATGTTGCATTTGATAATGTAAAAATAATTCCGATAAGAAATTATAATATTTCACTGTTAATTGTGCATTTCTATGTTGTATGACACATTCCTTTTCACGTAGAATATCCATTGGTTTATCGATTTTCTTCTGTAATGAGTCTATCCATTTGATGCGTCCAGAAATTGGTGGTAAACATCTAGAAATTGGCGGATTTGCCCGTTCTTCATTGTAACTGGAAAAAATTTTAATTTATTAATTTCTAAATTTTTATATCACTTCTTATAATATGTAAAACAAAAAAAAAAAAAATATTAATATATTTTACACATCCTTTACGTCTTCCATTTCCTTTCCAAATAATATTGATACATCTAAATACCGTCTATCCATACAAAGACAATCTAAATTTAGTTTATCGAAACGTTTTAAAATTAATAATGCTGCTTCCGTATTTTGTATGGGTTCTAATTGTTTTTTAACAAATTGTTGCATTCCAAGTTCAGCCTCTTCAACCTCTCCATTCCATTGATTGTAATCCTTTTCAAAACATCGAACTCTATTGGAAAGCAAGGTACCCGTAAAATTTGGAAAATATTAGGAAATATAAAACATTACCTTTGATCCAAAACACTATAAGATTTTGTTGATATTTTCATATGGGCAGCCTGAATTTGTATTGAGAACTTTTCCATTCCACTAATTCTAATACGATCTAATATAGAGTATTTTACATCAATGTCGATAACAACTTTGATCTGTAATAGGTTAATGTAAATAATTGTGACAATAGAAAATTGTAATATTCGAAAAAAATTTCATACTAATATACAAATGATCAGACTCTATATTTACTTCATTACGGAGATGTTGATCAGAAGGAATAATGGGGTCTACTTTCTAATGTAATGCGATCAATATGATTAATACGATCACTACGAATAATGCGATCAATGCGATCATCACAATCAATGCGATCAATGCGATATTTAATTCATAATCGAGATGTTGATCAGAAGGAACATTGCTTATAAATGTAATGCGATCAATATGATAATATTATCAATACGCAAAATGCGTTTAATTCAATCAATGAATATCAAATAGATACGTTAAATACTACTTGACTCGATAAATGGTCACAATCCATATTTTTGGCAAATTGGTCTTAATTTATAATAATTTGCCAAAAATTAATAACACCTATTAAATTGTATACTATGGTCAAAAGATATAACTCCTTCAATAATGTTATCATTAGGATTTTGTCGAATTATAGAATGTTAGGGTATATTTCAAATTACATTGATCGTGATATTTGAATATCAGTAGTATACCACAACTCTTGTGTGTCTGTCACTATGATTTTTATTGTGAAAAGTTAATCTAGATAGAAACATTTATGCTCTTCTTACTGATAAGAAGATTATTTTCTGACAAATGTAAAGTAATTTTGCAGGTTCTACCCGATCACATGCCAGGAGTTGATATATATATTGTAGAAATGAATCGAATTTATCTTTATATCTTTTTATGAACCGCAGCTCGACGATCTGTTTGGATGTATTTGTTATTTTTCGATATTACACGGTTAGTACAAGTTGTTTCTAATCGAATTTTATTTTGGTGCTCAATCTTTCATTCTCAGTTCTTTCGAATTATGTCCTCAAAATTTAAATAAATTTAATATTAAACAAAATAAATAATATAAATTTACCTTATTCAAACGTTCAATGAATGAATCCATTATGCCAAAAATGAACATTGGAGAACAATCCCATGGTATTTCATTTTCATTCAATTTCATATTCTCTACTGTTTTATAATAAACTATGCGATAAGAGTTGAGAAGTTCAATGCATGTCTGTATAAGATTTGATTTAAGAAGCTAAATAATATTTGAATACTATTAGGATATATTCTCATAAATAACTTACATCAATTTTTTGAAATAATATTTTAGGATTTTGAGTAAAAACATCCGTTTTACTATTTTCCGTTATGTAATCCTTACACGCAATTGTTAATTGATTTGTTGTCTTTACCAAAAGACTGGCTACACAATTTGATGTATTAAAAAATCTGGACGTATTATATATATTCCGAAGTGCTAATAAAAGACTTGGTAAATATTTTGTTATTTCATTTGGTCCACATCTATACAATGGATCCCAAAATTGTTCTAATGCCGTTAAATGATGAACATTGTCCTTTGATTCATTTAGTGCAATAGATAATTTATTGTTTTTAATATTCCATTTCTAAATGGAAAAAATAAATATGTTACAGCACCTATATATAGCGTTGGAGTGATAGATCCGCATAAAAAATTCTGAATAAGAATTAAATATGTACGATTGGTTGACTAAAGATTTGAACTATTTGGTAATGTGATGTGTAAAACCGAAGCTATAGCTAGTTTTTTTGGTGTAATGTTTGTACACCAAGTTTACAAAGAAGACAATAAATCTATATTTCACTCCATTCATCATCCAAATATTCTATATATCATATTTGACCATATGTCTATTTAATTAACATCTCAACTATGGCTTTAACAACTTTATATAATGTAATACTGCATTTACCTTAACCAATTTAGATTTTGCTAATGTTAAACATTCTAAATGATTTAAAAATGGTTTATCCGATATGAATTCCATAATAGATGTATAACGTGTTAGCATACAACGCCAATATTCCAATTCATTATGCGGACCAACATTTTGTGAATCTTTACGAATTTGCTGTCCTTTTGTCAAAATTGTTTCAATTTGTCTTAACCATCTGGTGAAGATCAATTCAATTTCATGTACTTTATCAACTTTTTGTGATGTCTCCACAATTTGATGGGGTACCAGTAGAAAACCCTTATACAAATTATGATCTACTATAAAATCTGTAATATTTTCCAATGTCTCATCGGTACCTATATATATGTATTAATTTTTTTTTTTTGTTAATTATATTAAATTATACGAGGGTTTTTTAAAACAACAACAAAAAAAAAATTAAACTTTTTCGACGTTTCAAATAATTTTAATCCATGAATAAAATTATGTTTATGCGATGGTTTACACAAACCATAATCATCAAATACTGTACACGTTTCAAAGTTTACTTCATCCAGAACTCTTAAAACGGATGCCAATATTGTTTCACCGGGCATAACATTAATTTGAGAATAGAATATATCCTAAAATGTTAATATAATACTGATGTGATACTGTATATTCTCTACTATATATATTAAAATACGGAACACGATTAACAGTGATGATCCGAATGGTAGTTTTTAGAATACTATATTGTTAAATAACAAATCTTCGCGACATTGTTTTCGGGTGCACTAAATTTTCAAATTTTTTTTTGAAAATTCCAATCTAGCGATATTATCAACCTGACACAACAATATATAATTCTAATTCTTTCACCTCAATATCCAACATTATTCACACATTATGAGTATAATTATTTCCAATCTGCACAATGATCACTTAATGCACCTCTTTTATATATGATTTGACATAATGTTTAACACCATTGCTACATTAATTCTCAGATATTTATAACTGTACAAAATCGACGGTGAAATGCCATCGATCAGTCAATCTTCATAATTTTCATCGTTGAAACATTCTTGAACACGCTTAATACTGGAATGTATATGTGAAAAACGTTCACCAAGCATATCACAATGCAAGATTCTACACAATATTCTACATGATAAAGACCATACATTCCAGTGTATTTTCCACATCTTAATACGATCAAGTGTCTTTAAATTCTACGAGAAGTACAGATGATGTGGTCTTTGCGTTTCGTTCAATATTACTCAATTAAATATTAGAAATCAGTAATGCTTCTGATATTTGTTGCATTTTATATATTGTAAATTAGATTTTATATCACATTTGCAACACAATACGTAAATCTTAGTGTAGGCGATATTCACCCAATTGAACACTGAGTTAACGGAATCAGCAAGCACCTTTTTACAGTCGTCTGTCCACCTGTCCGTATGATGTGTTTCATCTGAGATGAAACAAGCAATACTTGGATTGAATTATTGTTTTTATTCTATTCTATTTCGGTCTGTTTTTTTTTTTTTCAAGCAGTACATTTTCTGTAAACTGCCTGCGAATTTTGTTGTCGCTATAGATTTTAAAAATATGCACATGCAATACAAAGAATATTGCATGTGCATATTTGTACTGGATGATTTCCAAAACATTGATAGTCCATTTTTTCATCAAAGACTTCCATTTATTAAATATATTTTCGTTGTATGTCGTGAAGTAGACGTTCTATGTAGAAATTAAAAAGGAGAGACTATGTAGCAATTTGAAATAATTTCATTTTCTCATAGACATGGTAAAGTTGTGTTAAGAATAGCGAAGAATACTTAAAAAGATGTCTTACAATAATTAATAATGTCTATATGGTGGTCGTTTGTATGCGAAAGTACGTCTAATTAGAAATTAGAAACTATACCTTCTTTTTTCCATCTATCTAGCTGATTACAATAGAATGAGTCGTAATCAGCTAGATAGATGGAAACAAGAAACAAAGAATAATTTGGATTCCACTGGATGGGCGTACCATATAGAAACCAGTTGATATCACAAAAATATCAAATAAAAGTTGAAGAAATTATTTGCTACACGTTCAGAGGTTTAGGTGTTTTATGTGACCATTATTTGTTATTAACAATTAAAGAGCGGTAAAGCAGATGGCGCTGATAACAGATCACTCCGAAATGTTGAAAGTGGACTTGGATGACATTGGATTAATATTGGATCCCATTATTAGTGAAGGGTTATAGTCTGATGATATTTCAACCTTGTGGAAAGATGGATTCATAATTAAATTGCAGAGTCTGATGATCAGCATTATAATCGGGTATTCGAAAAGAACAGATATGTTTCAAGTCTGTTAGTTATATTCACATACCATATAACAACACATTACGGATTATTGTTGAGTAGTCAAATGAATAGCAAACGCAATTGTTTATGTTATTTGTCGACTCAAGCAGGCATTCGACAATATTAATTGTGATAGCAAATATGATTATTTGTGTACTGTTGTATAAAAAAAAGTACTTCATTTAATTATAATATTAAAAAGGTAAAAAAAAAAAAACCATAAACCATAAATTACATCATTTATGGTACGCAAATCTAAATCCTTATCCACATTCAGTCGATATACCACAATACATTCGCCGGATACTTTATTATCAGTTCCATCAGAAACAATCGCTCTCTTAATGGTACCATATTTATTTCGTTCATTGAATCTTCCTGAATCTATACAAATATTGAAACATCCAATTTAAACATCACATATTTTCATGAATAATTAAAAGGTAATTAGAAAAACAAACCTATTCCTGGTGAACTAAATAAATCATAAAAAAATATTAACACCGGTCTACCATTCTTAGATGTAAAATTTTGTAATCGTTGAATATGTGCATCTGAATCAACCATACCATCAATTATTTCCTCAATGGTTGAATGGAAATGTGAAGCTACAATTTCTAAAATAAATCTTTCAATTTGTTCAATATTATTATATCTTTGTGACCTCAATTCTTTAGCCCTCATTAAGAATTCTTTATCACGAATTTCTTTCGATAATCTTGTCGGATTTTTTTTCTGGGTCATTGCTAATTTTTGTATTCGTGCCGATACATTGAATACTTTTTTTAATTTCTTCAGATGTTGATCTGGATCGATATCTTGTTGTGTGGCCATAATTTTCGTTTTATTTAATTTATTTAGTATTCAATTAGGGGGGAGATAAAAAAAAAAAAAAAACTGAATAAAATAAATAAGTTGATTGAAATAAAACAAATATTTTATTTTATTGAATTATTCTGAGTGCTCAGTTATTTTTTCTTCATTATTTATTTTTTTTAAATATATATTAATTCACAATATACATATTTTTTTCATTTTAAATTTACAATTTTTTAAATAAATCATAGAAATAATTAAATAAAAACACAAATTTGTGAAAACTTAAGGGGAATTCATTTAAATTTAATTTTTCAATCTCTACCAAGTCTATTTCCTCTACCCCAAGCAGCACCACCAAACATTCCACCACCTTGATTTTGTTGTTGTACTGGTCGTTGATTTTCTGGTCGAAAACCAAATCCATGTACACCACCACTTAAATCGGGAAAGTATTGTTTACTGAAAGAAAATAAATGGGAATACGATTAAAATCATCCATTGTGCATCATTCTTCTATATATCCCAATTTTTTTATTTGTTTTTATACTTACATAAAATGTGGTGTATTCAAAAGAGTTGGTCCACCTAATTCTTGTGGATATTGAAATTTTAAGAAATAATATAAATGTCCTATAACAATACCAACTAATGAAAATATACTGCCATTTGAGAGAATAAAATTAAATGCAAGTAACACCCATGGTAAATACATTGCTTTGAATCTTGTGCCAAACCAAAAATTAACAATTACTTCTTTATTCAATTGACACCAAACATATAGAACTGATAGTACCATAGGATCCATAAGAAGCTGTAAATTAATTAATTAATTAATGTGAAATGTAAATATTAATTTAAAAATCAATTGATTGAATTAAAGTGAATTTTTTGTTTAGTGTCATAAATAAATCATTCTCTTCAATTGATTCAATTGTACATTAAGTTCCTATTCACTTACAGGTAATTCACCAATCATTCCGACAATTGCACAACACATCCAATTGAATATTAAAAGAAAAAAATAATCACCTGGTGTTGTTTTAAAATGATCGACTTCTAATCTTAACGAGTAATTATATAGGAAGAAACAATTAAACATAAAATGAAAACCTGTTGCTGGATTTAATGGATAGAAAAATAATGCTGTAATAAGTCTCCATATCTGAAATATGTAAATTTACCGTTTAATATTAATTATTTAATTATTCTGAAGAAAATATGATTGGATTATACCTGAAATTTACTGTATACTAATTCTGGAACTAAAAATAGCCATTGTGCTGGTAAAATTCCAATTCTAGCTAATAGACTTATTCCTACAGTTAATGATAGCCAATATTTTGTAAATATTGGTAATTGTTTGTACCAATCCGCAATATCAGTCATTATTTTATAATTTTTCTTTTATTTCTTTTAAAAATAGCAACACCAATAAAAAAAAACCACGTAAGTTGTGGCAACCGAGTGTAGGTAGTAGAACCTAGAAGTTCTTTAAAACAAAACACGAAAAATGTATATGATAAATATAATTTATTTTGTAGAATTATAATTTGTGAAATATATTTTATTTTAATATTATCATCATTTTCTTTTTATATTAATTATATTAAATATTATTTATTTTAATGATCAACATAATGAAAAACACAACAACTTTTCAATATCTTTTTTCTGGTATGTCAAAATTAATTGTCAACATTTCGATTACAAAATTGTAGTAGAATTTTCACAGCAGTGTAACTACGAGAAAGTGAAATATGTTTTAAAATATAAAATTTGATTATGTTGATTTAAAAAATACACGCACATTTTAAAATTAATTAATTATTAACTAAATGTTTTTAGTTGGTACATGCTAAACAATTCCTGATTCAATGGTTACTGTACCTCCATGAGATGACGGCTGAGAACATATTAATGCATTATTACTAATTAGTGTTGTGCTAGTGCATATTTATACGAATGATAACTATGGCACCATATAGGTGATGCTGAGGATAACAGAAACTTCAACAAATGTTCTTGGTTTGTACGTAAACGAACACGGTTTGGAACCTATAATGCTAGAACAATGTTTGAACCAACAAACGTTCTAGGACTGACCAACAATCGATGGAAACCGTAGAATGATGTACTGCTGTTTCATGAAAAGACGAAACACATTAATTATGATAATGGAATTGATTTGCTTTTAGATGACCAGTGTGAGTCGTTGTGCATTTCTTCATATAATCTGAAACATGATATATATGTATAAAATAAAAATTGAAAACTATTTTTAATGTTCATTTATTAATAATGCGCTTTACGGTCGAATGCTATATACGCGCACTTCGCACAAACCCATCTTTTCCATTTCAGTAACAAGCCTCTACCTTTAGGAAACATTTCAATTTTTGTTTCTGATCAAAAATGTTGGAACATTTCATAGGTTTGTGTATTTGTATCAGGACATAATAATCTGTAGAAGGTCAATCTTATTTAAACTGCATGTATCTCGGAAACGGTTATAGATAGAGTTTTCGTGTCAGAGGATGACAAATGTAGAAAGTCGTTACACTTCTTTGGCAATTGAAAGCGACGCTGAAATCACAGCATTATCATGAGTTAATGCTAATATCACACTAATAGCGTGAGATTTTTTAATTTTGCAGAATATCTGACATATGTGTACCAAATATAGTAGGTATTAGTACGCATATTACCCTTTACACATTGTCCCTATATCTAACCGTTTACGAGATATTTTCATTTTAAATTCAGAAAAAATATGAGTTCCTGATACAAATTCACAAATGTACATTTTCCTACATTTGTGAATTTGTATCAGGAATTCATAATCATCAGACAATCTTTTTTTAATTGAAAATGCTAGATAGAGTTTTCGTGTCTGGCAATTGACAGAGATGCTAAAATCTCAGTAATAGCGTGAGATTTTTTAATTTTACAGACTAGATATTGTTGCAGAATGTGTACAAAATGTAGTAGATATTAATACGTATATTACAGTTTGCACAATGTCCCTATCTTCAACAATATCAAGTCTGTAAAATTAAAAGGTCTCACGCTATTACTAAGATTTTAGCATCGCTTTCAATTGCCAAAGATGCGCAGCGATTTTCTACATATTTCTTTCTAGAACACGAAAATTCTATCTTTAACCGTTTACGAGATATTTGCATTTTAAATTAAAAAAAGATGAAGATTATGGATTCCTGATACAAATTCACAAATGTAGGAAAGTGTACATTTGTGAATTTGTATCAGGAATTCATA
>JANSTX010016331.1:0-17136 GCA_027564355.1 Penthetria funebris
ATATCAATAATAATACATAAAATACCTCTGCCTAATGGTGACGGTGATGACGATAAGGTGGACGATGGTGCAGACGTTGAATGTACAATTTCAATTTGATGATCACCACGAGTATCACATTTCAATTCACATTCGGTTAGTGAATAAAAACGATTCGAATTTCCTTCACAACCACCATATTCAAATGGTAAACATCTTTGAATTTCAATATTAAAATAATACTGAATTTCTTTATTATTACATGGACCAGGATCTACACTTTGTTGGCAAATATCTACTAATGTTTTGTATTTTTATATTTATTATTTAACAAGAATAATAATTTTTATGATGATGGATTTGATAACATCATATTCTATATGGTATTTATTAAAGTCGTTTTTTTCTTCTTTTTTTTTTAAATCATAGGAAATATTTTTCAATAAATATTAATAAAATTAAAACTTACCAATTCCACAATATTGTTGACATTGTTCCAAATTCTCAAAACGATTACCATTACCACCGCATCCAGTATAATAAAATGGTTCACATGCATTTGTTTCCATATTAAAGTAATAGGACGGAATTCTATCATAACAATTACCAGAGTCAACTGGAACTGTACATATTGATTCAGATGGTTTTTCATCTTCATCTTTATCATCAAATCGCTATATATAAAGAAATGGAATTAAGGTTGAAAAAAATTTATTGAATTTTATTAAAAAAATATTTGAAACAAAAATTAGAATCAACATTTACTGTTTCCAATTCGGTGTCCGGTTCTGTTGCTTTACAATGTTCTTCACATTCAGATTCAGTATAGAAATTATTTCTATTACCACGACAACCACTATAATAAAATTCTGAACATTTTCCAGAATTTCTATCGTAATGCCAACGTGTAATATTTTCTTGACAACGTCCATAAACTGGTTTCAATTGACACGTTTCCTCAACATTACCACAATGTGACTCACATTCATCAATAGTTCGGAAATTATTTTGATTTCCTTGACATCCACCATATGCAAATATATCACAAATACCATCTTCTTTGTTATAATAAAATCTTGCTTCCCTAATGCGACATGGTCCTTGATCATATTCTAAGAAACAATATTCTGTTTTAAATGCATCTGTTGATGGTAGTTCCGGTTGTACATCTGGTTGTGCTGGTTGTATTGGTGGTGGTGGTGGTGTTGATGTTGTTGTAATTGTATCTGGTATTGGTGTTACCGTTGTACTTAAGTTTTGATCACAACGTTGAAGACAAGATTGTTCATCATCAAATTTATTATCATTACCACCACAACCGCCATAATAAAATTGTCTACAACGTTCTTCTTTTGTATCATAATACCATTTTGCAGTGTAATTTTGACATTCACCAACTTCGGCTGGTTTAAAGCAAGTATCTTGTGCTATTTAGTTTAGATAAAAGGTTAGAAATATGTTAATTTGTTATTTTAATATTGAATATTGAAGTGATCGGTCAATTCGTTGCAAATTTATTAAGGAAAAAAATTTAATGTAAAATGTCTAAGATATAACATGCATCTTGAACATAAAAACTAATAGGATTATTACATAAAATATACATGCATTTTAGCGTTTAGATATTTGTTTTTTATTTTTTGACATTATGCAAGATAAATTGCAAATTGCAAATTTTCTTACAAATTTAAAAAAAAAAAACGTAACTGCTTTAATAATTTGAAATATGTATCAATATATAAGGTTTTACTTGTACTATTATACTATTAATCATTCACAAATTTATATACTTACTAATTTGTGGAGGACATTTTTCCACACATTCATCCTCTGATAAATAATTATTTTTATTCTCTTCACATCCAGAGAAATAAAATGGCATGCATTTTTTATCAGATTGTGAATAATACCAACGTGCATGACGACCATAACAATTACCAATTGCAATTGGCAAAGTGCAACTGTCTAATTGAATTAATATAGTATATTTTTATTTTGAAAACTTTTAAAGAAATAATTAAATTGGTTAATGGTTAATTATATATAGAATTAAAAGATTTAAACATAATATCCATAAAAACAACAAACCATAGATGTAAAATATTATTAAAAAAAAAAGTAAAAAAAATAACAATATAGTGTAATCCCAATAATTCTTTGGATGATAAGAACTGTTGAAGACATTTCTAAACTTATATTCTTACCTTTATGAACTCCAGGAGTTTTACAATGATAATTACAAGCATGTTCTGTACCATAATTATTTTTGTTACCATTACATCCACCATATGTAAATGGTCGACAACTGTCAGCTTCCTTATCAAAGTACCAGCGTTCGAAATTACCATAACATGGTCCTCTTTCCATTTGTTGTTCACATGGCGCTAGTAAAAAGTCCAAATAATTTTCAGTATAAGTGGTTTCTTAATTTTTGTTTTTTTTTTTTTTTCTAATTAAAAATCACTTAAATATTCTGGTTTTCTGTATAAAATTCTGGATCCACAAAGCATGATCATCTTCAATTATTTTTTAAACATTATTATATGAGACAATAAAAAGTAAAAATAAACAAGAAACGATGAGGATATCATTTAAAACCTTGAATATTAGAATAATACCGGAACAAACAAAGATGCGGCGCAAATTTAAGAAATATTAACTCTACTTTCATGGCAGGTTCTGTAATAGAAGGAAATCAGAAGAAGGTATACATCTTCTGGTGAAACTATTTTGTTCTTACTGAGATTTTGGCCGATATGTATGCAAAAATCAATATCTAGTGATTCGTAGGTGATGTGACAGTTTTTTTTGTAGAAGATTATGGTGTTAAAAAGATGTCGAATCACGTAAGTAGTTAAAACGCGAGAGTTGTTCGGATGCTAAGTGTAAAATACACAAATACAATTATGCAACAAAGAAAACTATAGCAAAACGTTTCTTATATATCTACGGAAAAAATTCTACACAAACCCCAGTTCAGTGGGTGCAGTAATTGATAAATAAATTATTAAACACTATATTTAAGTTAAAGTCTAAGCCACAATAAAAAACTGATCGTACCCAAAAAAAAAAACTAGCTGCAAAGGATACAATGAACCAAAAAAAAAAAAACGATCCTATGTAGAAAGAACACATCTGTAACTCGCTAAATTTTGTGGAGGTTAAGAAGTAAAGCTAGTAAGATGTTCGATAAAGTCAATGATGAGAAAAATTATGAAAATAATTTGAAGACTAACATGAACAGTTGTAATTTTACGTGTACACTGAATGAATTGCAGTTTTTGATAATATTTCCTGATGTGATACCCGAATATTACACGTGACCAAAGAACTAAATAATTTTCGCAAAAAAAAAAATACATAAAAATTAAAATGCTACATATTTGTCGACTTTTATAAATCAGCACCGCATAGCTTACTCGACATTCTGACTAATATACATTTTTAACTAATATATATTTTTGGAACTAATATATATTTTTAAAAACTAAGAACAATATTCCCTGATATTAGCCTCCTACATAATTTTTGAAAATATTTTACTAATCAATGGCATTAAACTTAAGTATCAAAATTGGAAATATTTACAAAAAAGAAGTTTTCCATTCAAATCATTCATAAAGAAAATACAAGTACAGTAAGAAATAAATTAACAAAATTTTCTTAAGGAATTATTTTTTTCAAATAGAACTAGTAAACATTCCATAAACATAATATTAACTAAGAAAATTTTATTAAAAGGATATAATATGAGTATAATTTGAATAGGATATGCACATGCATTGTGGATGCAAAAAAATAAAATAAAATTCTCTCAAATATTTAAAATATAATTTCATAATAAGACAAATAAAAGATAAAAAACAAAACTTACGTATACTGTTATCTTTAACACAGAGCGATTGACATCCATCAATTGTTTCAAATCTATTATTATTACCAAGGCATCCACCATAAATAAATTGTGAACATACATTTCTGTCATGATCGTAGAAAAATGATGGATAATATCCAGTACAAGGTCCTTGTATTTTTGGTAATAAACAAGCAGCCTTGCCATCAGGTTGTTCACAAATACTTTTACATGCGTCAATTGTTTCAAAACGATTTTCATTACCACCACATCCGCTGTACCAGAAACGTGAACAGCCACCATATTCAATGTCAAAGAAATTTTTAACCGAGAAATTCGTACAATTTCCGCCATCCTTCTTAAGACTACAAGCCTTCTGTTGATTTGTTGGCACATTTTCACATCCCTCAAAATTACCACCTTGTGCATCAGTTACACCATCCGGACAACATCCATATTTACTTGTGGCACATGTACAACCCTCGAAATTTGGACCGTTTGCTGGTGTAATATCATCTGAACAACATTTAAATTCCGATTGAGAACAATGACAACCATAATTGTGTGGACCTTTTGGTACAGTAATACCATCTGGACAACAACCAAATTGGAATGTATGACACGGGCATCCATCATATTTTTCACCATTGGCAACAGTTAATTTATCTGGACAACAGCCGAAACGTGTTTGTTCACAACCACAACCCTCTAAATCACGTCCTTTCATCACTGTTTTCCCATCTGGACAACAACCATATATTGATTCGGTACAATCACATCCTTCAAGATTTTCACCAGTAGCTGGTGTTAAATTATCTGCACAACATCCATATGGTGATTCAAGACAACAGCCTTCACCATTTGGTCCATGAGCTGGTGTTATGCCATCCGGACAACATCTAAATGGTTCCGTTAAACATGGTGAACAACCTTCACTATTCGGTCCACTTGCTGGTGTATAATTATCTGAACAACAACCATATGCAGTGTGATTACATTCTCGAATTTCGCAACCATGATAATTATCACCGGTTGCTTCTGTTAAACCATCTGGACAACAGCCATATTGTGATAGGGCACAATCTTTTGTATCGTCTGTTGTTTCGTCAGTCGTATCGGTGACATCTGTACTAAATTGATCTGTTGAAGTTAAATCAGTTGATAATGGTTCTAATGTTGATGATGTATCAGTTGTAATAGTTGAACAATCATCACCAGTACATTCATCAATATCATCAATTGTTGTTGACGGTATTTCTGTTGTTGACATTTCTATGGGACATTGTTCATTGTCATTGCCCTGTGCCTCGGAAATACCATCAGGACAACAACCAAATAGGCTTTGTTCGCACAATGATTCTGGACAACCTTTATTATTTTTTGATTGGGCTGGTGATAAGCCATCTGGACAACAACCATATTTTGTTTCTTTACACGTCTTTGGTACCGGACATCCTTCATCGAATGGTCCTTTTGCCGATGTTGTATTGTCAAGACAACAACCAAATTGTGATTTAAGACATGGTGCTACCTTTGGTCTGGGTTTACATTTTCTTGGTTTTTGTTCATCAAATAATATATCTATTAGAGTTTTTGGTGTGCTTGCTAATCGCTTGCCATCATCAATATCATCGGTACCAGTTGTTTCTGATAAATCAGTTGATGACCAAATATCAATTGTTGTACTTTCAATTGTTGTCAATTCATCGTCTTCCGTTGATTGTGTAACATCTGTTGATAATGGTAAATCAGTTGAACTAGTAAATTCAGTTGTGATGTCAGTTGAATCAATTGACGATGTTGAACTGTCAATTTCAGATACGGATGTTGTAATATCAGTTGATACATCACTTATTGTACTTGATTCAGATGTATCGATTGTACTGTCTGTTGTTAAATCTTGTGTTGATATTTCTGATGATGTTATGTCGCTTGTTACAGCTAATTTAATTAAGAAAATAATGAAATTAATAATGTTATGAAAATAAATAAAAACTAAATACATAAATAAAATAAAATTTACTACTAGAGGATACCGATTCACTTGTAGATTCTTCTGTTGTAGATTTACCATCAGTACTTGGTATCAATGTACTATCGGTAGTAGTGTCAGTAAATGATATTTCACTTGATGACATTATGGGTCCAGATGATTCAGTAGATTGTGATGTATTCGTTACATCTGTTGTATCTGTAGATTCGGTTGAATCAGTAGAAACTGATGATTCTGTAAATTCTGTTGATTTCGATGATGAACTCGAATCAGTTGATGAACTCGAATCAGTTGATGCACTTGGTTCTGTTGATTCAGTTGGTTCCGTTGATTCAGTTGGTTCCGTTGATTCAGTTGGTTCCGTTGATTCAGTTGGTTCCGTTGATTCAGTTGGTTCCATTGATTCAGTTGGTTCCGTTGATTCAGTTGGTTCCATTGATTCAGTTGGTTCCGTTGATTCAGTTGGTCCACTTGATCCAGTAATTTCTGTTGATTCAGTTGCATCAGTTGATTCTGTTGATTCAGTAGATTTAGATGGTTCAGTTGATACCGTTGGTTCAGTTGATGGTGTTGAGTCAGTTGAATCAGTAGACTCAGTCAAATCAGTTGATTCTGTTTTATCAGTAGTTTCAGTAGCATCTGTACTACTTGTTGCGTCGGTAGATTCTGATGTATCAGTATTAGTTACATCTGTAATAGTAAAATATAAATATTAATACTCAATATAAGAAATAAAATTATAACAAATTTTAACAAATAAAATGATGCGAAAACTTATGAAATACAAGGTCAATGTAACAAATATATGGGTCATCACAATTAGAATACTAAATTATTAAACCATCGTCTTGACCTGTTTACCAAGTTTAGTGTGGCACAACTATGTTAGTTTTCTAGTTACAATATAAGCAAATAACATCAAGTATTCTGTTTTGACAGTGATGTTTTTTTAAATCCAATCGACGAATACGATTTGATACCAGCGTCTAGATTACAATGTCTAATAGAGATAACAGCTCGTATGTTGACAACAACTGCATTCACCATCATTAGCGAGAAATCACATCTTTTACATTGATTATTCCTTAAAAATATAATTACCTGTTATATCCGATGATGTCAAATCAGTAAACAATGATGAAATTGAATCCTTTGTAATTGTACTCTCGGTTACTTCTGAAATGTTTTCGGCAGTCGTTTGTTGTGTACTTTCATCAGAAGTTGTACTCAACGTAGATTCTTCAGATGTAGATTCAGTTGATTGTTCTGTTGTTGATAAATCTGATGTGGATTCTGTATATTCAGTAGTTGATACTGAACTTGATGAATAATCGGTTGATGATGTTGAATCGGTTAAGCTTTGAAAAATAAAAATATTTAATAAGATTTTCATAACTATATATAATTAAACAAAATTGTATGTACAATTCACTTCCACTTCCTTCATCTGTAAAATCATCGCCTGTAATTATATCTTCATCGCCTGAACCAGTATAATCTATTTCTATTTTTTTTTTTCAAAATAAATTTCAATTTATTAAAATATTCAATATAAAAAAAAAACAAATAACTACAATATATTACATACCTTCATCAATTATATCTCCACGATATCCATTAGCTGTGGGATCATCACCTAACATAATATCATCGGTTATTAAATCAGATTGCTTTGTTGGATTAACGGAACTATCAATTTCAAAACCATCTAAAACACTGTTATCACCAAGTTGTTGCTCATTATTTATTACTTCTACATTATTTTCATCATCTTCATCGGTACACCATTCTTCACCTTCGTCATCAACTTCAATTGGTTTACTTGTAACATCAACCGGTATTGTTTCATCTTCTAAACATGCATCTTTATTACAAACATCAGATGAAAATTCAATAATATCTTGATTACATTGTACCGGCGGTACTGGTTTATCATTTGCAATACATAATACTTTTCTTGTTTTCTGGCCACCACCACATTTTTTACTACAGTCCGACCATGGTCCAGTAAACCATTGGCCAGGACATTCACTTTTAATTTCACATTCTTTTTCATCCAATGGTTTTTCAGCCTTATCACATTTCTTTTCATCATCTGCTGGACGTATAAATTCACCATCAAATTCAGCACAAATAATACGTCTTGTTTGTACACCTTTACCACATTCCGATGAACATTTACTCCATTGTGATGAAAACCATTGATATTTACATGATGGTGCCTGACACGGTCTTGATAATTCTGGCATTTTATGATTTGAACAAAATGTATCGTTAAATATTTGACCGGATTTTGATGCACAATGCGCTGATCTAGTCTCTTGATTTAGTCCACATGTTTTACACTAATTAATTGAATTATTTTTATTGAACTAATTTATTTTAATTTAAGTAATAATTGAATTTTTCTTATTTACCCCTGTCCATGAAGTGGTAATCCAATCAACACCTTCACATGGTCGTAACATACAAGGTTTTTTATCTTCTGGTTTTTCATTCATACAATCCGAATCTTTAAGTAATTTAACTTTTCCATTTTCCTTTCGATAGCACTTAATTTGACGCTTTTGAATACCATCACCGCATAGTTTATCACACTTTTTATTATGTTTTTATTAAAGAGAAGAAAATTGATTAATATTAAAATTATGGGACGAAAACATCAGTAACAATTAAAATTAATTGAATCTAAATTATTATTTTAAAAACGATTATCAGATTATGTTTTAAAACATTAATATACTTATTTAATTTGTTTATTTTTATTTGATTGCTTGAAATTAGTCACAAAAAAAATTTTAATTTAATATTTATTGTTATATATTAAATTAAAAATAATTATTAATTAATTACCGGTTGCCATGGTCCAATATGCCAATCAGGACAAATAATACCAATATTGCAAGAATTTGTATCAGCCGGTTTATTGCCAACTTGTTCCAAACACACTTGATCCTCTACAGTTGTTGCAACTCTAAATTAAATAACATTTAATCTTATTTTAATGATTTTTTTCAATAAAAAGTACCCAGTAGATATAATACGTTCACAGTGTACAGTTCTTGTTTGTGTTCCATTTGTTCCACATGGTGATGAACATTTACCCCATATACCTTCATTCCATTTTGGTGGACATTTTTCTTGACCACATTGCTGTGTATCGGCCGGTATTGATGCTGGATCACATAAACCATTGTCAACCGTTTCTAATGTTGATCGACTATTACAAGTTACATTTCTTGTCTGGAAACCACCACCACATGTAACCGAACACGGATCAAATTCAGTATATGTCCATGCATATGTATCTGGTTCATTTAAATGTGCTGATCCTTCTGGTACACTATATTCATAACTAATACCAACATTACGATCTTGATATAATAGTACCAAATATACAGGTTCTGATGTTGGTCCTGTGCATGTTAAATGATCTGGTGCCGAAAGACCTTGTGGTCGTCGATCATAATGCCAAATTGAATCGGCAAATGTCATTGGTCGTGGAAAATCAATACGCCAATTACCATTTAAATAATAATGACCCAATAAATTTCTTATTGCCAAATAATTATTTGATGGTGATACTTCTTGAATTTTTATATTTGTTGCACCCGATGGTATAAGTAATATATCATTGTATCCTATATACGTTAAAAATTAAATAAAAAAATAAATGAATACATGGTTTAGTTTTATATAAGTATTTGATTTTAAAAATGTATAGACACCTACCAACTAGAAAATTATTCATATCAAGTAAACCACTTATTGTTTTACATGATGATCCATCACCAGTACACTTTCGACATTTATCCTCTTTTGCAGATGAACCAAGCATCATGTCACAACCAACTGGCTAATAGAAAATAAAAATGTAATTTTTTTAAAATTAACTATTATATTGTTATAAAATAAATTTGTTTAAACATACTTGACATAATCCATCGACACAAACATCTAATGATTCATCATTACAACGTGTTCCATCAATAACCTTTGCCTTGTGGCGATAATAAAATCGTTCACCACGTGGCATACAATTTAATTCACATGGATTTGGTGCTTTCGTAAATGGTATCCATTCATAACGAACACCTTCAAATGGAATTGTATCGAAAGTTGAACACTGCCATGATCGATAATCCATTTCTGTATCCGGACAATCCTTTTTACAAATATTATAAGAACTTTATTAAAATGATTATTTTAATACATTTTACAAAATTATTTAAAAATAAAATAATTTACAATGACACTATTAAGTTCAATAAAGTGGAACATATAAGCGATATAACTCTATAGCTATCCCATGTTATTCTCAAAGAAGCGATAACAACTTTATAATAATGATCGCCAACAATGGAGCGCATTTCAACTAATCTATCACTTTTCTTTGCCACAAGATCAATAGGCTCATTTGATTCTATTCACCAGTACAAATTAACATAATTTAAATCAAGTATTGATGAATAGCAAACATAAATGTAATTGTCAACTCATCGAGTCAAATGCATTCATTACAATATCTTTGAAATACACAAAACATTTAACAGTTGATGATTAACAATAATTCAGGTGCATACTGTGGTCATCACACTGTCTAATATCAACTTAAACATTTACAAAATGTATTGATAAAGTTCAGGAAAAACACTAAAATTCGCTTCCATTCAGACGACTTTCGTATTTATCAAACTGATAAAGATGTCCATTTTTGAATAAAAGTTTTGCTAAACTAAGAGATAAGGAAAAGTAAGGCAACAGTTCACAAGTTATAGATAACGTTCATGGTTTCATGAGTTTTGAAAAGAATTATTAGATTAGTCGCAATACGTATGGTATCTTAATAAGTAGAACATCAAAAGTGAAAATAATAACGTTCTATGGGCGAACATAATGATGGGCTAACATAATTTGCCACAAAATATTGTCAATTCGATGGCATTATATCAATATTGGATTTCATCATTACTGTATTGTGGTTGTCTGATGATATATTGCGTTAAAAAGGTTGATAATCAAAATTCTGAAAAAGTTTAACTAATGTGTATGTGATAACGGGTGTGTTACCACTCTACAAATATCATTCACAATTTGTACCAGATGCTATTTTTGATGTACATTTGGGTGTATATATTAACTTGATTATTGTTTCTGCTTGAACTACACTAATATGGCATTCACTGGGGTGTAACAGGGCGCTTTGAAGATGTTCCAAGTCAACTTAACGATTAATATTCCCGTTTGACACTATCCGATTACATACGATTTTCATTCGAATGGATTACATATGTATAAATGTTGGATCGTATAAAGGGGGACCATGTCACAAAAATAAAACTAATGGAAACTGATAAATCTATGACGTGTGCAGAATCTTCAGCAAATGTTTGGCATCCTTAAGCTAGTGTCCGTCCTTTCTCCTCAGACCCCCTTGCTCTATCTGTAGTCGATATCGATATATTTCAATTTTTTCATTAAAAAACACCTTTTGTTGATACTGTTTTCTTATGCAAATTCAAAAAAATGGTACAAATTGTAACATTTTTATTGGGATTGAAAACCAACTACTATAACATAGACAGTGGAATGACAGCTTGAAAAAAACGACCCTATTTTTGCCTAATTTTCAGAACATGTATCAGGAGAACATAAATATTAGAAATTGTTTTTCGAACAAAAATTGAAATATCTCGTAAACGGTTGAAACCAATGGTATATCTTATGAGCATACTCATTATATTATATTAGGATATGTAAGAATTTTGGTCTGTCAGATGCGGTAATCTATTGTACGTCCTGTTTCTTCAGACACACATGCTCTATCTGTAACCGTTCTCAACATATTTCAATTTTTTCATAAAAAATAAACAAACACCTTCTGCTGATTCTGTGCAAATTCAAAAAAATGTAGCAAATTGTCTTTTCTTAATTCAAAAATTTCAAGTAAATAAAAATTAATTAAAATCTAAAACTAATTTAAGCAACATAATGGTTTCCTGATTTTTAAAAAAAAACATATTATTGATTCATTGAAGTTAATAAATTGTTTCTTAAATTGATCATTATTGGATGGTTTGTCACTATTCTTTGAATTAAGGAATGACAAGAAAAGCTACTTCTTTCCATGTAGAAAATGAGTAATTGAAGTCTGAAATGGCATCATCGCTTGTATTTTATTCCAGTTGATCGAATTGATCCAAACTATTCTGGTAATGTATATGTCTGATCAAATGGAAAGAATACATTGTTTTGATATGTCTAAAATATTTATTAAATAGATTACTGTAGTGAGTCTGTTACATGAACATTCACCAATTGTTGGTCTGTATACAGGAAAAAATCCCGAAACGAAATTTATTTATTATTCTTAAGCACACATGAGTAGATATACATTTTGCCTACATTAATTTACATACATTTATAAAGTACATTCATTTTAATGTAAACATTTTTCATAAAAAAAGATATGCTAAATACTTTTTTTTTCACCAAAAAAAAAAAAAAAATGTGTTTTTATGTGCAAAGAGGTTCTTGCTACCATTGATCTAATTCAAACATAATGTTTATATAAGAAATTTTTTTCTTAATTTTTTTTTTTTTTTTATTTTTTCAATTTTAAAATCTTAAATTAGACATTGAACTTTAAAATGTGTAAATTAATATAAACAAAATATTAATTTTATATTTATAGAATTATGTATAGTATTAAATGTATGTTACGCCGCGACCTGTATACTAGTACGAATAAATACACTTTAATATGATGTAATATTTCAATTTCCTTATTCTACATGGATTTTTTAAATTTATATATAAATAAGAAATTATAATGATAATAATTATAATCGACGTTGAAATGAAAATGATGATTGGAAAAGCATATAATAATAATAATATGTTTATGTTAAAGAAAAGTTCCATCATTAAATTAAATTATTACAAATGCCTACCTGATGGATTTTCTAATAATACAATAATTTAAACAGAAAATTAACATTTCTATGAAATTTTTAAATTCTGTTGAATTATTGGCAAAAATCGAATTCTGGTTAATTTACATTAACTAAAGGAAAATTTAATTCATATATACAACTGACAAATAATCAACCGAATTGAGTTTTAGAAATGATCAGTTAGTTATATTTTTAGTGTTAACTATGCATAAATCTATTGAAAAATGTATTAAATTTATGTATAAATAAAAGTCTTGTAAAAATTAATTTAATTTATACAAATTTGTGGGTATATACTAAACATGAAGTTTTAAACAAACAATTGAATTGGAGGTAATAAATCTGTGGTGGTATAAACACACTAATGGATAAGACATGTTTATTACACAACTATGTAAAGACTTTATAGAACTGATATAGTTCGATACAAACAAAAAAAAAATGTTTTTAGTGCGAAAACTTTAAAATTTTATTCAAAATATTATATGTGAAAAATTTTAAATTTTTAGTCATAATTCATTTTAATTTAATTTTAAACTTAGACATAAAATATAATAAATTGCCCTATTTAAATTTAAGATCAATATTTTTTAAATAAGATTTATTATGTGTGGGCAGTAATTATTTAATTAACTAATTTTTTTCAACAAGTTGTAAATACTGTAATAACTTATATGGTATATGTAGTTAAATGAGAACCTGCGAAAAAACAGTAATTCAACAGTCATGGTGGAGCGTGGCTGTTGGTCATGGGAACAAAAACGTATTTTGCCGGTATGTGAACAAAATGTTGCACCTATTTATTTTGTTCGATTATAACAAATGTCATTATATTCGTAAGTTAGTTTAAAACACTGTCTCTTAGACTAAAAATAATGTTTCCTCGGATGATACATAGAATATAATTGATAACACCATAGTACAATCATGGTCAAGTTATTTTCTGAACTAAAGTAAAATTTTTATTAAAATTAACCTATTATATGATAATATCATAAACAAATTCAGAAAACCATTTTTATTTCAAATTTGCAACCCTGACTTGAAATTGAATATTTGTAAGTGTATTTCGACGACTAGACCTCACAAGAATAACTGTATTGCAAATGTAAATGTTTATCAATCAAAGGTTTTATTTACGAAAAATATTAAATTGAAAAATAAATTATATATTCCTTGTCGCCTGTGACAAATTTTTATGAATTTCTAATACAATTATCGATTTTTAATATAATGCAACATATTTTTCATACACTCACATTGATTCAAATAAAAATGTATAGATCATTGATCTACTTTTCACTTTCCTTATTGCACATATGAAATAATTACATATTTTTGTTTTATTAAAATTTACACAAACCTGTGAGTTGCAGGAGAAATACTTTTTATTTCCACCAGAACATTTTGGTATTCCATCTGACCTACAAAAATATTTTTATTTTTGTTTTTTTTTTTTTTTTTTTATATTTCATTAATTCAATAATAACAAAAATATATATTTTGAATTTTATTTTTTATTAGTTATTTGAATTATAGTTATTTTACCCAACATTTACACATTCTCTTGTTTGATAAGCAATACCACCTCCACATGTACGAGAACATTCTGATGGTGAACCCCAAGAACCCCATTCATGTGGATTACCTTCACCACCTGGTATTATATAACTTTCTGGTAAATATAGGTGTGCACCATGTTGTCGTTTATGTCGTCGTCCATGCTAACAAATTTTATAGAAAAACATTTATTATATAACTAATTAAATAAATTAAAGTAAAAGAACAAAAAAAAATCAAAAACATGTTTTGCACAAAAAAAAAAATCGTTAAAATTTTTAAAAGCTCAAAGGACTCAACATATAAATCTCATTAAATTTTATATTGCAAAAAATTTGCATAATCACATAAATCAAAGTAATTTTATGAGTTCTGCGTCCAGATATACATGTTTTTTTTAGTGGGTCTTAACTACGATTCACTTCTTAGAATATAGAACAACTAATTTAATTATTTATTTTCTTTCATAATTAAACACATTTTTTTCTTCTTTTTTTTTATATAATTTTATCTTAAATTTTTTAAAGAAAACTTACATGTTTACTTGACGATGATTTAATAAGTACAACAATTAGGAAAAAGATCAAGGCAGCCGATCTATGAAAATAAAATAATAAAAGGAAATAAAAATAATTAATAAGATATTTACATGTTACTTGAAATATTTTTTTAAATTAATTATATTTAATTTTGTGATCAGAATTGAATTAAAATTAAATGAATTAATGATAATTAGATTAAAATGCAATTCATATATTTAATTCAATCTGTTTTATATTTAAATATAAATTCTTTAAATGTATTAATGTGAATGAAATTAAGGAAATGTAGCTATATTGATTGATTAACATTTATTTTACTCATCCTATTTGAAAAATTGATCATAATATTAAAGTATGTCAATGCTAAAAAGATGATTTCATGTTGCCCGACCAGATGAAATACATCACACTATCAAACTGAGTAGATGATTATTTGAATGACCGGTATATTTTGAATGACTTATGTTTTAGATTACCTAAGTATGGCTTGATTTATCATAGATATTGATTTTATGGAAATTAAAAAGTCAAACTTGCTTATCTCATTTTATAATTAGTTTAAAAACATTTGTTTTATTTTTTCATTTTATGGACAATTATAGTTTAATATTAGTAATAATAGTTTCAAAACAATAAGATGCACAAATTACTATAAAAGTAGTACGTATTTTGTAAATTTAAAGCACGTGTTGTATAAATTAATTTCGCCTGATAACATATTAATCAATTGCAATCTCATCTGGGCTGGAGTCTACTTTACCCCTTAAACGTTGCGGCTCTATGAGTACTTTGCGAATCAAATTCAAAATAACGTTGCTCGCCCCCCCTTATTATTCGTAACATACTCATAGCTCGAGTGGCGCTCTACGACTCTCGCCCAATAAAGTGGATTTACGCCCTCATCTGTGTTTGGACAGAATTGTAACATTAGTATTAGGAATTCAAAAATTGACGATCAAACTTTTTGAAATAAAACATAAGTTTCATAGGTGGGAAATTCAAATAAAGCACATGTATTATGAACGATAAATACGTGGTTATAACCTATAAGACTCGTACATATTTTGTTAATTGAGATTATACGAAATTATTATAATTCTAAATTATATAAAAAAGCAATGATTCCATCTTTTCACTTATTTCACATGTTCAGTAAGACATAAGTGCCCAATTCTGTTTTTCGTCAATAAATTCTAGTTTATTTTGAAATGCAACGAATTCAAATTAGAGTTATATATACGGAACCTTGCATTGAATACTCTTAAGTATTTAATTCATCAATGTATTATCCTAATTTTCCACCTTAAAAAACAGATGCTTATGAAATTACCGGTGGTACCTATGTGATAGAGTTTAATGTGCGAACCTAAAAAAATTCAATGAAGTAAGGTAATGAAATGAGTATTAAATGTATAGATTTGAATTAATTAATAAAATATATAATAGTTATAATCAATAATATATTATAATATTACAATATTCATCTGTTTCTACATTGATTTAAAAATGATCTAAATTAATAGAATAATATATCATGGGAAAAGTCGTTGTCATTGTTTGTTTTAAATAATTCTGTATTTTGTTGTGAATTGATTTATTATTGACGTAGTGACAAATCAAAGAAAATAAATATCAAATAATTACTAAAGTACATATTATGTTTTAACTGTGCCGATATGAGTATATGTACATTTTAAATTATATATATATATATATATATATATATATATATATACGAGTATATAGTCAATTTTACCTGTTTCTTAAGATTTGTTCGTGTCGCATTGATAAAATTAGATTAACATATGCAACTTTATCTTCTTTTATATGTAAACATATTTATAATTTAAGTATATAATTAATTTCAATAATATTTAAACAATATTAACATAACTTATGCAATAAATATCCATTATTTACTTCAATTTTGTAATGGTAAAAAATGCAAACTCATATAGATTTTCCATCAATTTCTATATATTTTTTTCATAAAATATAATTAGCATATTCTTTATAAAATATACGAATATGATTATTGCATGATTTTAAATAAACATAAATAATATGGATTTATAATATTAAAAAGAAAAAATAATAATTTGTTAAGCACCGAGAGTAGTTTTTGTCTAAAAAAATTATTTGCTAAATTTACACATAAATGTTAATATCGGGTTCGTTGTTTGGAGTCTTTTGTTTTTTGTATGAAATGGAAATAATTCAGTAAACAAATTATTTGATGTAATAATTTGACTT
>JANSTX010016342.1:2116-17135 GCA_027564355.1 Penthetria funebris
CCCTTGTGAATAGTTTTTTTTTACCCTGTATAGACTATAGACAATATATTAAAAATTATATTAATTTTCAACTATTACATATCCTATACTTAATGCTTCCGTTTACAGTGCTATTACCATAATCTGTTTAATGATGACAGAACGTTTGATAAGAACATTTTGTGTGAAAAAAAAAAGGTAATTCCAGCGAGAGGGACTACTAGGACTACTAGTTACATGATTTTTATATTGTCGTAGTTCAGTCTGCACTATCACTCCATTATATTTCCATTTTTAACATAAAACAACCGACATTGTGATATATCTGTTGTTTCATCCAGCAATGTTGGTATAAAATAGCAATTCGAAATTTCTTCTTGTCCCATTTTTACCGACACTATGCCGTCTATACTGTTTATTAAATCGTTTGGAATACTAATATGATGTTCCCTGTAAAACATTAGTAATTGTGTCGTTAATAGAACTCTGAAATAAAATACTGCAACTCCTTATAGTTTCCACGATGGACAGAAGTATCAATTTCATCGTGACCTCTAAATAATGATACTTGTTGTGTGGCTAAGCATATAGTCATATTCATTAGCATCTATTTTCTTAACAATATTATTATACCTCATAATGAATATGTGTTGTTGATGTTTAAGCATTAAGTTCAATCTAATTACATTAAATGTTTTTAATGCTTACGTATTCTCAATATGCATCTTTGACTCTTCATGTTTAGATATTTAAATTAAATGATTAAGCCCTAAAAAATTATGAAAATACCATACTAACAGCTTTGAATGTTTGAAAAATACTAAATATAGGCAACAAACAGCATGTTGAGATTTTTTTAAATGTCGGGTAAAGGTTTTAGCGTTAAATTCGGCAGCTGAGATGATAGCCATTTCATCTATACTTCGTGACGCAAATGACCAATTGAACATTTTACTGTGAAATATATTTCTAATAATATACAACAATTCTCGATTTGATAAAATTTATCAAATGACTTTTTATTTTTTAAAGGTATTCGGCGAACGACTCGAACATTAGGAGAAAACGCCACTGATATGAATGGTATTCTAAGAGTAGTTTACGTTTTAATATAATAGATTATGAAATACCTTATTTCTAGGTTGAAGATTTGAAATTGACTGTTTTTTTAAGGAAACAAATAACGCAAAACAACAAAAAACACTTTACACATAACCAATTGGTATGGAAAGTCATTGGTGGATAATTTTATACTATATAGTATTCCCCTAACTATTCCCACTTGTTCATAAAGCACGTTAATAAAATATTTTGAACGTTTTAACATTCATCACAATTGTTTTTTTTTTGTGATTTGAGCAGCACTCGTTACATATCCAAAACAATATTTTAGTATCAGTTGCTATTTAGCTATTGTTTCCTAATTGTGTTTATACATTTATTTTCTGTATTATTTCGGCAATTAGCAGAATTATCTAGTCGATCTTCATTTAATATCAATACGAACACATAATTGTCTATGGTTTATAGTTTGTGCCAAAACAGAAACATTAATAAAAAAATTCCAATATGTTAAGTGAAGTGATAAACTGACGGTTAATACTTGAGAGTACGTTCATACCTATTTCTTTGACCAAACAAATTGTTTCACCTTTAATTCATTGGTGGTGAAAAAGCACTCAGCAACACATCATCACATAATGGTTTGGAGTAAATTTTAAATAAATTTTAAACACAAATTGACATTGCTGCATTTTCTAAATGCCTGTATAAAATATTGTTATAATTTGAGTTTTGATTAAAGCAATCAAATAAGTTATCTAATTTTCAAAAAAAAAAAAATACTATAGATGGATAGGTACAATGTGAAGCATTTTTTTTTATGTATGCATAGCTGTTTCAATAGATTCACTTTAATTTTTACCAAATATTTGAACGGCACATTTCTTCATGTAGTACATCGATAATAAATGCAGTGGTCGAAAATGTGTCTGTCAACAAACACGGTAGCTGGGGATTTATGCATCACTATGCTAATGTATAACTGAATAATTATGATTGATTCTATATTTTTCAGTTAGTAAATTTCAATGATTGACAGTTCCATTTCATATCCTCGACGATAGTTTGAAATAGTAAAGTCGTAGGTACTTAAATATCAAAGAAATAACTATTGTTTATATTATTCTTGTATATGCATTGTATGATCTGTCAACGTTTACAACAACATTGTCTATTACTCTACTCTCTACTTAGTATATTTATGTATCTAACTTTATTATAGATTTGTATTTGAAATGTTAATCTTAAGCCAATCTGTAGATTTTATTTCAGAAGTAGCTTTACATTTTTTGAGCACAGATAACAGGCAACTGTGTATAACTTGGTGTATAAAGCAAACACTATATTGTTTGATAAACAGAGGAAATGAAGTGTATGGTTAATTTAATCTTAACTTGTACAATTCATAATAAAATTTAAGCTAATGATAAAAAGTAAATTATACAGATTTACAATAAAAATGTGATACCTACATTTAACTTATGCATTTTTTGTATTTTGTGTCACGTTATATTAATTATTATTTACAATTTAGAACTTGTAATTTCAATTTGAATGCATTTATATATATATATTCATATCGTGTCATACTAATTATTATTTATATATTTTAAAATACGTTGTACTACATACTATAATAATGAAGGAAATGTCGATGATATCGGATAAAATAGACTGGTTATACAATAATTAAAATATGTGTCCTATTATGATAGTTGATTCAAGAGCATGGCGTTGGGATCGTCATTTATCATAGGTCACTTAGTATCGATGAATTAGCAATTCATTTAACTGAATTAATGCAATTTCGTACATATCAACGAGTATCTAATAAAATTACATGTATTGAATGTCGATATGTTATTTAGCTGATTTTGATTTTGATAATCTACTAGTTACACTATTTTCGGAAAAATTTCAATAAATTGTATATGATCTAAATTTTGATGTGTTACCACCACTCTAACCATTTGCAAATATAAAGCCTCGTGTCCACTATAGATTTTTTTTGAAGAGCTATAGAAAACTTACGCGTAATGACGAGAAGTGTATATACCCAGTATAACTCTACATAAGCGCTCTTCTCACACTCTACGTGAAAGTTATTAAAAAAAAAACAATAAATAAAATAATATTAATATTAATAATATAAATAAATAATAATAATAAATAAAAATGAAATCAAATTATTTAAATAAAATCGGCATTTTATCGGGAAAAATGGCATCAATCAAAGAAAAACGAAATAAAATATCAAAACCGATCAACTTTACCATACGTCTCTACAGTAAAGAAATATTACTCTTCAGTGTACACAGTCTGAAAAGAGCATGGTAGAGCTGTACTCAAAATTGCTCTTCAACAGCTCTACAGAGTACGGTAGAGTGGTAGTGACGCTATATAGTGTACCCACTGTAGGTAGAGTCTACACTTTACGCACTACACTTTACCGAAAAAACTCTATAGTGGACACTTTGCTTAAGCGACATCGTATACATCTCCTAAATACGGTATTATTTATATCTGTACATTCTAAAAATGGAACCATATAAACCTTTTCTGCTAATGGAAATATCTTTGACGCCTTTGGCACACTTCCCTATTGCTCTGAACTTTGGTTTTGTGTGCTTATAGATATTATATCCTACGCGTAATAATTAAATTTGGATTATGTTTAAATTTAATCAAATAAAGCATAGAATATTGCACACGAATCCGCTTTTGATCAGCAAACGCGGCACTCATCTAGAAAATAATTTTGTCTTACACAATTACTTGAGATGTTTACTTAGCAATCTCTCACAATTTTAATCATAGGCCGGATAAAAAATAAAACAATATTATGGATTATCATTTATTTTAAACGTTGAAATTTAAGTTACTTTGTATGTTCTTTTATGCCCAAATATGTGGTACTATAATATACAATCAGTAATTAGAAGAAGTGAAGATTTTGGAACGGAAAAAACGGAAGTCGTACCTAAATACAAAAGCCTAAAACTCCAGTAGAATACAGGGTATATAAACTCAATAGAAACAGAATTAATGCCAAAATAACATAAATTATAAAGGAATACTGGAACCCTTTTAGTTAAGACAGGTAACGTGATTTGTATGATGGACGAAAGAAAATTGGGAACTTTCTCAGAAATAGAAAGAAACCTGTAAATGAATATAACCAAAATTCATCAGTATCTGCTGAAGCATAGGTTACGCATTTCCAAAATTTATTTACCAACACAGAAGAGTTTCATCTGAGACATACAAGCTACAGAGTTCAAGATAATAATTTTTATGTCAACCAACATCTGATGGAACACGCAATTAAAACATTGAAAAATAGAGAATCTCCCGGTATTATGATGATATCCCAAACGAGTATCTGAAATATGGTGGGGACAACCTAATTGCTGAGATTGTTAAATTGTTTAATACATTACTTGAACGTAAAGAGATACCCACAGATAGGAGAACTAGTGTAACAATTCCTATAATTAAGAATTTCATGTACTTATTGTTCTAATGTTCCAGGTTCCAAAGTTGTGTCCGTTTACAGACGCCAAATCATGTTATCATGTTCCCATCCAATCCGAGAAAATTAATTGACGTTTCTCATGCAATTATGTATTTCAGTAGTGCGAGATGCAAACACACTGGATGGTGGAGTTGGATTGCAATTTTTTAATTGGGCTCATAACCGCACCCTTTCACCCCTAAAATGTTATCCATGAATAGATGTTAATATCAAACTACGTTCCCGGTGGTCACCACATGGAGGTACTTGGCCAGGAATGTAATTCACTTCTTTTATTGATCATAACCCTGACCACCAATTTATATATGCTGTTAACTTATTCTGTAGCAGTAAATGATATTTTGTATTTTAATTTAATGTCATTCATTACCTGTTCTGCACATTGTATCGCATCATTGACTATATGATATTTTCGTTCAGTCTTTTGCAGTTGAATTTTGTATATATGTACATTCATTAAAATAACTAATAATTTTCTAGAGATCATTGATCTACGATTTTCGATTATGAAGTTGAGAAGCAATAAAATCATAAAACATTTCAAAGGTTATCGTTTTATGAATTTTAAACTGCATAAGTAAACATCATTTGCTTATCAATGACTTATAAGATCATTAAAATACATACATATTTACATTTGCGTGTCTGTTTCAAATAAACTTGTACGAAGACATTACTTTGTTATTATTCATGTTATTTTTTAAGGTAACACATTTTTTATACATTTCGCAAAGTTATTGTTTACCAAATTAATCATTTAATTAATGAAATTTTCAACAGAAAAATGTTACCTAAATGAATAATCAAATATAAATATAAATACTACACTATCGCGACAAACCCACAATTAAAATCTGACGTCACGAAATGATTGCATTACCGATACTGCTATTGGTTATATTCGATCGCGCCACTTTTCATCACTACTACAATAAAATTGTATGATTTTCGAATACTTGTAAAACAAATGTGCAAGAAGTGTTGTGTACTTATAAATTTATATAATACGTGAGCCACGACAGCAGAATAGAAAATTATACGTTGAGTTATGTAAAAAAGTTGTAAAATTGATAATATTATCGCAGTTGTGTACACAGTTTGTTTGTGTTTGAGGTTGGTAAGGTTGTTGGTTTGGTACGTTGTGTTTTATGAGAATTACAAAATACATAAGAATGTCTCAGTATAAAACACATCGCGTAATGGTTTGAAAACATAATATGCGTATTATATGATTCAATATTAGATAGAGATTTAATTAATAGGTAAAAAACAGGTAACAATATAAACAACATACGAGTAATGTTAATATATATACAGTTACAGAGTGATTCGGTTTAAAATGAAATGCGATATATGTACTATGTTTTAGTATTTTCTTAAAAATCATAATCGTTATACGATTATTATTTATATTATTAGTTTCTTAAAATTAGCATAGGTAAAGGATTCCACCGATGACTTTGCGCATCACTGATCACTTTGACGTCCTAAAGAACATTGTTCACGATTTCTGGGCATCAATTTCACTTCACTACTAAACTTCTTAATGACGGTTCTTCTGCACGTTATTATTGGAAGACAGGATTTTCTCTTACACAGGGTATTACAGGCTATTGCATATTTTGCTATATCAAAATTCAGTGTATGGTCCATCCAATTTCACTGTCTTCGATTGAAAATTCTGTTCATCGCCTGGCAGTCTTTTCATATTCTCGTTTAATATTTGGTCAGAAAATTTTAATTACGCAGCCTAGGCACAATGTTGTTTGTTTTCAAAAATCACAATATAGACCGTGGAACATGTTCATCAGTTTAGACGGTATTCTGTAATGTTTGCCATTCAATTGACTTTACAAAAATTCTTAATGTAATGATTTGAATTTCTCCAGATCTGAAACCTGCCTATTCCCTTTGAATATCTGATAGAATTAGACGAAAATATGAACAAAAATTTCAATATCTTTTCAACGTCTCAATATAGACGTGTGATGTAACACAAAAAAGTTGCGTATGTGGTGAGTGCATCTATACGACATACTTTTTAACGTTGTAATTAATACAATACATTATAGCGGTTATGAGTTTTCGTGCTTAATAATAGCTATAACAGCAAAGTGACACCATGACCATTCTCGCACATACTCTAATTACCCTTTTTCGGCAATTTAATTATCAACCTATAATTTCACCACGACTTGAAACAGTATCGTCTTGTATGCCAGTCTTCGGTGAACTATACACTGTAAGCAACTTGAAATTCGAACCTATTCAGGATGAAATCACTCAGTGTTCAACTTTCTATTTATTGTTTGAGTTCATCAAAACGTTCATAGATTGAATTGGACGTTCTGCCAGATGGTAAGTTTCTCCCACGTTGTCAGGATTAGTCGCGTATTGTATTCGAATTTATATTGCCGTGCAATTTTATCAACCTCTACAGTTTACCATAGATTCAATTGACCATCTATTCTGTTCGTCCAGCGCATTGCTGTTGTTAATTACACTTTTGATGTTTATCCTCCTCATTATCATTTTCCACATGTAGTCACTAGTGCATTCCTATTCCAACTTTTTATAACAAATGAAATCAGGAACGTTCTCATCTACTTGTCTTAATGCGGCGACGAATAGGTTTAATAAGTTATCTGTAATTACTATACGATTACACAATCAGATATTGATTTTAAGTCAACAACAATCTGTTTGGCATTGTTTCTTAGCAATAAAACGACTCTACAACTATGATTCACGTAACTCGATATTCCAGAAAATACTACTTTTACATGTAGATGTAGTTATTTCTACGATTTCGTTCCACCTTATATCGCTGAATTGAATTTTGTGTCACCGAGATCGGCAACACCATCGATTCAAGCATGCTAAATTGTCGTTGCTCTAGCACCTAGTACTATGATAAATTCAATATTCATCCTGCAAATTCAAAATACTGGTTCTTTTACTAAAAGACAACAACAATACATTATTGCCTGTGTTTCTTTAACTAAGTTGATAACATCGTTGTTAAAGATTTCTGGAAGTTCGTGACAAAGTATTTTACTTAAGTATTTACTTTTGCTATTATATAAAAACCAATTATGTTTTTAGTAATTGTTGATTGGAAAATATATTATCTCGACCGGTGCATCACATTGCCGATTAGGGCGGCACTACAATATTAAATTCAGATATTAATACAATCATTGAGATTTCCGAAGTATAGAATCAATTATTGTATAATTGTTCGGTTGGTTATGCATCTGAATAGCTCTAGAGATTTGGATAAAACCACATCTATCTAATTTGTTGATTTTTTTTTTCAATAGACAAATTCTACTGATTCCCTACTCGCAAGTTCTTGATCTATATATTTTGATTTGAAGTTCCGTCTACATTTTGTGGTGATCAAGATGCGATGAGTAACTTAGAAATTTGTCGGTAACTACGAAAGTTAATTTGAAGAATATATTCAAATTGAAATTTTGCTAGTAAAGCTAATTTGAAAACAAACAATTATCGCTCTATGGGCGTATAGGGCGGCATTATGCATGTTACATCAAATTCGTGAACTCCCGAGAAGGTAATGAATTATCTTTAATACTAATTACTTATCGTCGTATATAATGAAATTTTATTCAATTTCACTTTCTCAAAATTGTTTAATTTCGTTGATAAACACATACACGTATCATATATGATTAGTTAATATGCAAATTATCTGTTAATTTTCATTTAATTGTCTTTATAAAGCATAATATGTATAATTTACTAAGCAAGGTGCGGTTATAGTTCTAATGTTATTTACGCTATAATTATAATAATATATTGGCATTAGTGTAATTTATAGAAAATCAACAGTATTTCTCCATAACCATAAAGAATGTAAATTTTGAACGATCGTACTTGAAATAATTATTTTGAATTAAATCAATATTTTCTTTTGAGTGTTTATAAATTATCAACTCATTTGAGAATGTTTTTAACTACAGTTTATTTGAAAGATTTCTTCGTTGAAAAACTAATACCTTATTTAGTGTAACTGTACAGATTTTCGAACTGGAAAACATTTTATATCAATAATTGACCATATTTGCAAATATTCGAACATTTAGGTGCAAAAGTTACCAGATGACTTAATTTAAATTTTTCATTCCCATCATTTTCATCCTCCATATTTTCTATACTGTAGAATATTATATTTACTTACTTTCTTAGTATCACAACTTAGTAACATAAATTTAACTTTAGAAGTATATTAACATTTTTAAAATTAAGTTAAACAGGAGATATTATTAATTATACTTCCATTCTTTTGCATAGTTTCAACGTTAATCTCTAATTACATTTTAAAACAATATTTGATTTATTGAAAGTTTTCAATTCATCAGTTTGCAATTTCTATATTGGAGGAACAATGTAGCCTCTTCAAAGGATTATTAATCATATTACTATAATTAAGTTAAAATCATCATTGATTTATTTAATAGATTATTCTTATAAACGTAAGTACGCGTACTATATAGTGTAATTAGTATAACTACTATGATTATATCGAGTAAAAGATTATGTAATTCTGTAATAATTTTATGGTAATCTGTTTCAAACTTTACTTTATCATATATACAATTATTCTCAACTTGTAACATTATATAATAACATTATGATCACGATATACACTATATATTTAAATATATTTTAATCTGAAGCATTAAAACGTTGGTTATTTATTACAGTAAAAGGGAGACGATGAACTAAAACAAAATCCCTCACTGTTTTTCACAATTGTTGTCGTTTTTATAATTGAAACATATGAATAATAGTTAAAGAAGTAATTTTCCGCAGTAGACTATACTCGTATCTGTAAAATATTTAAAAATAACATAAATACCGCCAAAAATATTCATGAAGTAAAAGAGATATTTTTGTTTGAATATGAAAATTCTTCAGTTCTTGTAACACTAAAATATAAATATTTGCAAGTTTTCTAGGTTATTTTGTTCCCGATAGTTTTGATTGACGTAACAATTTGTAATATCGGACATTTTCGATGCAACTTTGCCAAGTATAAAAATTCATATGGTAGTTTTTTGTTCATTGTTGCAACATTTCAACATATTTTGTTTAATATTTTCATTGATTTGATAACATAAATTAACAAAAATCATAATTAAATACATTTATTTGAAATTTTAATGTAAAAAAAATTATTATATTTACATGAACAGCACTTTAAACAACGTTAATATTACTTTCATATAAATTTAAAAGTTACCGCCAATTTATGAAAGGAATTTATTTTCACAACAATGGGATTAATATCACGCCGCAACAACCAATCAAATTAAATTAAAACACGAATTCAGTTCGGATTATTTCTTAATTTTTAAATTAATTAAATAATTAAATATTTTCCGTATATAGTTTGGTGGAAAAAAATAATACCATAAGCTTAATTAATTAAAACATTCTTTAAAACATATAACTTTTTTTTTATAAGTAGCCCATTGGTATAAAAAATTCTATAACTAGAAACTATATTGCTTTCTAATGTCACATTGCTTCAAATATAGTAAACAATAAATGCAAAATTAAATTACTAGCAATTAGTAATAACTAATAACTAATAACATATAATAATAAAATCTCAAATGACTATTAATAAAAAGACGTCTGATTTTGACCTTTATACATGTCATAAATTGACATTGAAATATTATTAGTTTTTTATTGTAAATATGATAATTGATCATTGAGTTTTAAAAGTATTATTTTTTTTTTGTGGATAAAAGTATTTCTTTTTTTCGTATTTTTTATTGCATACATGATTTGCATTCGTATTCGTTCACATGACCTCTAATCATTCCTAAAAACATCCATGGTAGTTCGTAACGAAAATGAGTTATTCTTGGGCATTGCTAAGAGATAGTTATACAAGCAATCTTGCAAGAACTTTTGGCTGTAAAGAAGCTGATATTTGCGTATGCCGCACAACTTGATGTAGAAACTAAAAAAATTACTCGTGTCAATTGAATAAATTTATGTCATTAATATTTGAATATGATTTCGGGTATGTAGCCGCCATGGATGGCACATACATGTCATAATCTGAAGGTCTACATTTTAAATTTTATTCAGTAATGAAGCAGATTTTTGCTTAAAGGGATATGTCTATAAACAGCATTATCGCATTTGGAGTGATGATAATTCATAAGCGATTGTCGAAACACCATTACATCTCTAAAAAGCGCACTATTTGGTGCGGTTTATAAACCGGTGGAAACATTGTCTTTAAAAATTATATGAAAATTTGACTTCTAGATAACACCATATACGCGCTAGCCTCAGCGGCGATATACCCGAAATCATATATTCAAATATTAATCGCATAATAAAAGCAATTTCATGGATGTTAAAAACAAAGTTCTCCGCCTCTAAAAAAACACCCTTAATATTATTGATGATTTCAACGATTTTTACTATCACGATCGCAAAATAATCTAAACCAATTAAATAAGTTAAAAGTTAATGACTATAAAATTTGAAGACAAAAACTTTTTCATTTTCCGAAGCATGTTATCTTTTAATGTTCACAGAAATTAATGTTAATAAATATATATATATATATTGAAAATTGTTAATAATATCAGCAAAAAAAAATATGACTCATTTTATTAGAACCGATAAGGTCGTGCGGTTATTTAAAATACAACATTGCTTTTGTTTTCTATGTGTGCATACGTGTACTGTACATTATTATGAATGTAGTGACCAATATTTACCTCCACACGCTGTCACCGCTAACTCGTTTACGATATATTTCAGTATAAAGCTTTTGTTTTTTTTTTAATTAAAGTTATTTTGTAGGGAATGGCTACCCTTTAATGTCTATTAACCCAAACACAAAAAACTTTGTTGTGCGATTGATATGAAGAGGAGGAGAATTGGAACCCTGGTATCTGCGAACACTTGGTTCTAATTTCAGATTCAGAAAACACATCTTTGTTCGAAGAAGGTTCCACTGACCAGACGTAAGCGATATGAAAGTACACCGAAATTTAATTGTGCCACCAAACACATAATCAGTGATGTTTACACGATTTTCTGTTTAAATTTATTATATAATAATAATCATATTTCTATAATAAGAAACAGCTACGCAACTCGCCTCTTTATTTTAACAAGCCTATATTTATTTAATAAATTTTTCATTGAATCTGGTCAGATAATGCAATACACTGATTCGAGTCGGGTTTGACCGGCAGAGTAATCGAGTAGCTATTTAAGAACAAGTTGATTTTGTTCTAATGCATTTTGTGACTAATATTCCTGACATTCTAAAGAAAATAACAGTAATTTATGTTCGAAATAATTTTTATATGTTACTCATTAATTAAAAAATAATTAAAATTTTTAATTATTAAATTTTGATTTGATATAATGTTTATTTTCGAAACATTTGAAATTAAACAATAAACTTTAGTTAACTATTATAATTTGAATGTTGAACTCTCACATTCATCATCATCATCTCAATATTTATTCCACGCGCGAACATAGAGTATTAACAAGCTACATTTTTCACGATCCTTGGCTAGCACCTTCACTTCACTCCATCCCCTTCCACTGGTACCAGCTTTCTTAATAACGGTTCTTCGCCACGATCCTAAACAGGATCATATGAAGAAATTGTGACATGAAAAAATTTCAATTTAAATAGATACATAAAACTTTTTTATTTCATGGATGTCAATGTGTTCCTTTTATAAATTAGTATAGAAATTATTTAGACAATAGGAAAAATTTGACGTTAATGTTTAAATGTGCTGCTTCAATTTTAGAATACACAATGCTTATCCTTATACTATTACAACAATGGTTAGACTCCATCTCATACCATGCGGTTCAGTGTTTACTTTGAACATAACATAGTCCAAGACGAGCACAAACAATAGTAGCGGTAGTATACATCTCTGTTTTACAACCGCATGTACATCAAAAATATCAGCAAGCTTTTATCAATCATATAATTAATTAGTTGAATTTCTCTATCTTATATACTAATTGTTATATAATCTATTTGATTTCTGGTACGCCCGTCCGGTGAAATACAAGTTTCTTTGTGAATTCTTTTGTGACCAATCACAAGGTTATGAGTACTGCACATTTCCATAAAAAGTTTCTAATTTTAACCGTGTCTGATTCAATGTTAATATCAAACTCCGTTACCGGTGGCCATCACATGAAGTAAAAGGAATTTTATTGTTTGAATATGAAAATACTTAAGAAACACTAATATGAATATATGCACGTTTTCTATGTTATTTTCTATTCCATAGTTTTGATTGACATAACAATTTGTAATATGGGACATTTTCCATGCAACTTTGCCAAGTATAAAAGTTCAATAAGTGAGATTTTTGTTCGTTGCAACATTCCAACATATTTTGTTTAATATTTTCATGATTTGATAACGTAAATTAACAAAAACCATAATTAAATACATTTATTTGAAATTTTAATGTAAAAAAAATTATTATATTTACATGAGCAGCACATATAAATTTAAAAGTTCCACCAATTTATGAAAGGAATTTATTTTTGCAACCAAGGGATTAATTTCACATCATAAGAATATTTTTTTATTTTTAAATTAATTAAATAATTAGATATTTTTCGTATTATAGTTTGTTGAAAAAAACTAATACCATAAGCTTAAATAATTAAAATTTTCCATAAAGCATACAACTTTTTTTTTATGAGTGGCACATTATGTTGCCTAAAATAGTGTTTAAAAATATTTCCAATTTTTAATTAATAATTTTGGATTAGTTATTGAAAAACTTTATTTTTCAATAATCAAATGTATAGTAACTGTGTCCAACTGCTATAATTAGAATAAAATGTGTTCTGTACATGACATTCCCATCTTGCATAACCTTCAAATGTTTGTATGAAAATGAAAATTGAAAAATACGAAAAAGACTATCGTTTGTAATACAAATGTATAGTATCGAAATAAATTATGATATTTGCAAGTACGACTCAATTTTATTGCAGTATCTGCCATAAGAGGTAAGAGTGTAGTAGTACATATTTAAACCTGGCGAATGCATACATGTAATATAATCAGTAAATAAACAATAATTTAACTTAATTTTGGCAATAACAGATAGTTTTTATGTCATTTAATTGCGGTAATTGTAAATAAATTTAAATTTACATGTATTTTAAATTGAATATTGTATTCTAAACCCTGGTGTAAACCATATGATATTGTAAAACAGATATTTTACTACGAGTATATGCAAAAACATTTAACTATTTGTGTTAATATTAATTCATAAATAAATTAAACGAAATGTTTTCTAAATGAAAATAACTCACACGATGACAACATCATTATATGTTATTAAATGTTTGTTAACATTACGATACGATATTCATACAAGTAATAATGAAACTGAAAAATAAAAATTTCTATTAACATCAATTATAAGTAGGTAGACGGTAAGGTCGTAACTAAATACTATTTCAAAATCAAAATATAGGTCCTTCACTTATTTTTATTTTGCAAAAAAAATACCATACAATATTTGTGATTAGTTTAAAAACAAAAAATTCCAAACACGTAAACTTGAATGAACTGCTACTATGTATTCACAGATGTATTTAAGCTTAAAATCTATGCAGTTGACTTTGTCAATTATTTTTGGTCTTGATTATGTAGCGACAGAAAGTCTGTGTAAAATCATTGCGTAAAAACATGTACATTAACCTTTAATATTCTTTTTTTAAAAAATTGTATAAAAAATGACAAAAGTTTTTTATGAATTTTAAGACGTGATCACTAAATATAAAATGTAAATGCATACTCGAACTTTGATTGCAGTATATCTTCGTAACAGCGTAGCAAAGACATAGGACTGTAGGTACTACTCTACCGTTTCTAATATAAATATAATCTTAAATGTAAACTCAAATAACTATAAATATCTTAATCATCATACCCAACAAACCAAAAAGTGTATCAATTATACGCGCGAGGTAATATTCAGCGAGCCATCGATTGCACTATGCGAACATTTATTATTTATATTCTTTTTGCGTTCCCGCGATAAGCAAAAAGTAAAGTAATTGTGTCGCAAAATATTATGGTATATGCTGTAGAATATGCCTTTAGCTTGTTCACTAATAGCACGCTAGAATATATTTGAACATACCCTATTGCCTTTGCTATATAACGTTTGTGTATACGCAAATGGAAACTAGAAACTGCGAATATAGAGAATGGTATACGCATGAATATCTTGCTGCGACAACGAAAAGTATACAAAACAAATATATATACATATGTATACATACATAAATATATATAATATATTCTATAATATGATATATATTTTTATATATCACAGAATATATATATATTTATATAAATTAATGTTT
>JANSTX010016364.1:0-17124 GCA_027564355.1 Penthetria funebris
TTAAATGTGCAAAATTTATCTTACATCTCATAAAAAAAAGGAAAGAAATGATTAATGTCGTTAAGGACGTTTGGTAAAATTCACTGACAGAAAATAAAATGTTCTCAGCACTTGACAGATATATTCATCTAATAAATCATTTAAAATGAATTTAATAAATTTATTTTTTTGTGAAATAAATTGGATAATAAAAATTAGTGAAATTGGCAATATTTTCTACTTATATTTTAAGTATCATAGTGCGAATGCAATATACTATATATATTTAAGTAATATTGACGATTAAACTTAAGGTTAAGTGAAAAATATTAGCTTAGATTGCAATCTTTAATCAGTTTAATGCGAATTATATAATTTCAGATAAAAATATGAATAATCTTGATTATATTCGACCACCCCCCATTCGGTATCACTTTTTATCCATAATATGCTTTTAATATTTAATGTTTCACATACTTTTTATTTATACTCTTATATATCACGCATACTTTTTATTTTCATCAGTTTGAATACTTCAGATATGCTAGAAATTCAGATCAAATTTATTTTACATTGACATAAAATATATTTTTCGTTGATAGCATGATTTTTATTTGTAATCTTTACACACAACATTTTCTTTATTCGTAATATTATGACATTGTTTTATTTTCATTTATATTCAACCACTATACCGCATATTTTTTTATTGATACTCATTACCACGCATACTTTATATTTTTTAATTGGTATTTGAGAATACAAAACTAACTTATTTTACATTGTTCCGTATTTGTTTCGTAGATGTATAGCTTTTAAATTTTAATGTATATTATTTCGACAAAATTTACGGTCTACACCACACACATTTAATTTAGAACATAGAATATCTATAAGATACAAATGTGAAACCCTTCTTATTGCATCGCATGGTGAAACCTAAAATAACAATTACGAGCCCTATTTCATCTTCTTACTTAGCTATATGTACGATTCTAATATGGAAAAATCCTATTGCTAACCTCCATGCATATAACTGGTTCATACTTATCTTTGAAATTAAATTATCTTCTATATTTAGTTAGATAAGGATTCACTCTAAATTCATTACATTAATTCAGTAATATTATATAATTGACTACATATTGAAATTAATTATAATAATATATACTTACTTAGTTAATTGTTAAATTCAGGGTTGTTATTTATAATGATTGACTATAATTAAATCAATCAATCAAAGCTAATGACAATTTTACAAGATATATGTCGTATAAATAAATGCATCTCATAATAATGGGAAATATCAAAGGATTGTCAAAGGATATTATTTTTGTTATAGTACAAAGAACATCATCAGACATTTTGAAAAAAGTTTAACAACAATTTGTTTGAATGTGACACAGTATTTTAATGGTTATATGAAATGAAAATAAGTCAAAAGTGAGAATTTATGGTACATAGAACTTCTTTTTACCCTAAATTATTCTTTGGAATTATATAACAGGCATACGTAAATACTGATATTTAGTTAATATTATCCCTTTTAGTGTGAATTTTTTTGGAATTAATATAATATAATATTGATCTGAAATTTTAGTAATTGTGGTGACGCAAGGAGTGACCGACTAATATTTAGGATATTCATAACCCTTGTTTTATCTTAACAACTTGCCACCAATTTATGCAATAATTGTTGTGATATTAAAGTCAGTCAGGATTTCCGTCATAAAAACGGTATACACGTCGTAGTAAAACAACGTTCAGCACATTTCCATAAAATTTACTAATGCAATGCTAAACTTTACTTATTTAACCAAATGGAAGTAAGTAGTAAGTAGTAATTTGGTAACAATAATTTCAGTATGAAGTTTGTTATAAGATTCATACAAATGACGTTTTTATTATGCATTCAATTATAAGTTGATATTATCATACATTTTTAACTGTTAACTGAGCAACCTATCAAATTAGTGTATTTTTCAAGTAGATAAATGTCAATAATAATTGCAATAAACTGATTTTAATTTTAAATGCATCATAGTAATTAATATTGGTTGAAACGCAGTATCTCGATCAATCTGTAATTCTAAACGGTGTCACCGATAACTCGATTACGATATATGTTAGTAATGGCGTTTTTTGACGCTTAGAAGATCGCGTTAATATCATGTTTGTCGACTGAAAGCAGTTTAACCACAAACTCATCTACCGAAATACTCAAATTTATAACTGAATAATTGTGATAATTGTTTTTGAGTTCGTCAATTGTAATTATAGTTGTTTCGATATCATATACATGGTAAAAGCGTCAAATTAACATCATGCATTATATGTCCTTGAGGCGTAAATGTTAAGGTTATTATAAAATTTTAATTATGTATATAGATAAAATGGTATGATCGCGTAATGCATGTACGTAACAGTCAAATCGTAAAATTGGCTTTAAATATTGATAACTAGAGACGAAAAAGAAATTGCTGGCACATTAACTACTGATCTATCATTTGTTAAATTTGGTGAGAAACATGAAAGCCGACAATGAATTAGGAATAGGAAATAGGGAGCGGAGTACCAATTTGTATAATGAGTTGTACTGAGAAACTTTAAAATCTTCTTACAAATAAGTGTGCTACATACGAAACTGTTTATAAATTATATATCAACATTATCATCAGATTTTATGATTCATAATAACAAATTGATTATAAGTTTATATTTTGGAAAAGTTTCAAAAGTTTGACCGAGTTACATTTTATTATCAATAAGCTTAGTGTATTATATAAATATGTACATAGCATATAAATAGAAGCAGTGTATAAGTTCATCATAAGTTGGATGATGGTTTAAAATAGTAGAACCAAAAGAAAATTGTCATTATTTAAATATTCTGCAATATATTTGCATTTACACTGAAAGTAATTTATGATAATAATCAGCAACAGTAATTTGAACTACTCACCTATTTTTATAAAATATTCTTATTTTATGTCATCATTTTAACACCTTCTGAATTAATCCAATTAGAATATTAAATATCATGAATCACTTTTTTTATACATTCTTTATGTACATAAATTCTACATACTTTTAACACAAAGGTATATCCTTAAATACTATATACATCTATGTTATGTATACAATTTATCACACAATTTTCCAATGAATTATTCTTGTTTTGCGTACATAAATTAATATTTAATTAAAAAGCAAAAATCCAATCATTTATTGATGGTTTTCCTAGGTGTCACACACATGTTGCATTTCCACATACATATATATATGATATAAACCAAAACTAATAATCATCACAAAATTGCATTAATTTGCACAATAATTGCAATAAATTTTGTTTCACATGTGCATATTATTTGAACATTTATTTAAATCAAAACAGATATTTAGAATATTTTTCAAAAAAATAAAAACAAAAAACAATTAACTATTTGTAAATACCAACTAAACGAGCTGTCCAACAGCATCCAACTAAAAGCTTAATAATAAAATACATGAAAAATCTGTCAGGTCGCGAAAGTGGGTGGTTGAGTTTGCGTTCAACATTAACACTTGAAAGGAAAAGTAGGACATATTTCATAAGAATATCATAGGATTTATAATGCGCATACTCCACTATAAAAATTTCTCCAATTTTTCCAAATAAACAAACAATGTTGTATCTATCTGAAAGTTTTCCACAAATTTCAACTCAAGTTAGTTTCTGATTTACATTGCGATAAATATAAGGAATGTTCTTTATAGAATAAATAAGTAAAATATTTATAACTTTTGAATAAATTAATTTAATAATTCGTCATATCAATTGACTGATTCTGTTAAGGCATTAATAAATTTAAATCCTATATGTGCAATTACTATGCAATTATAAAAATGATAAAATTCATTAATAATATTTTTTTAAAGTTTAATAAATTTAATTCCATTTAACAAAATAAAAATATGCATTTATATTGTGTGTTTTTTTCGATTTTTTTTTTTAATTTTATAAATAAATTAAAATTATTGCAATTATTTCATTTATTCAACATTTTATCATACACTAAAAATTATATTATATTTGATAAATATTTCATAAAGGACCAACCCCAAATTTTATCTTTCAAATCCCAATACGAAATGTAATTTAATTAATACGAGTAAACTTCTCTTACAATATAAAATTAACTAATTTATATTTTTGGCTAAGCAAAAAAAGGGAAGAAATAAATAAAAAGGAAAATATGAGAAAAAAGACAAATATGATGTCAATTAGTTAATTCTATACGACAAGAATATTTAATTAAGTCAGTTACGTTTCATTTTTGGATATTTTTTTTTTTATTTTGTAAACGGTGAAACAATCTATAGACAACTTCTGAAATACAGTCCTTGAATTTTAAATTTGGTGTTATATAAATTAGAATATTTTTACCGATAAAATGCGACTATCTTTTCTATTATCGTTTTATATCTATTGTTATTATCTTTTATATTATAGATTAGATTACAGCGAGTTAGTAATAATCAGGTTCCAATTTTCGGCAAAAAAAAGAAAATGGTATGGATAAAAGAAAATCAACACGTTGCCATGGTCTACGTCCACCAGAAAGAGGTAGTTAACAATTGTTTTCTTCAGTTATCACATATAATACATACCCGTATAAATTAATCCAGCATTTATGTCTTGATGTCTTCTTCGTGCAGCCGGTGAATTGTAACCAATAATTTAATCAGCCTAAGAAATTCCTGATCATGTCCTTAATATTTTAATGAGGTGGGCCATCAACAGCTTTAAAACTTGATTGAGTTTACGATCTAACAACAATGCCACCAATCTAGATAGTTGCGCAAACGGATACTATTTCCAATCTGGAATGTTAGAAACATGTTTGGACAGTCGTAGCTTCTTTAGGCATAAAAAAAAGATATATACTCAATCGCAAATACAAACATTTATTCTGGTTACATTCATATTATTCGGTAATTACGTACCACTTTTACCTAAAGTTAAATATTTATACAAAAAATTGACTTCAACAATTAAATGAATTACTCACATTGATGAAGTCAAACAAAAAGCTTACTAGAATCATGTGAATAAATGGTGAACATGAAAGAAATGGTGAAGCCCACGATGATGAAATGGATGTACGTAATGGTAGTTAAACTAATATGTGAGGGTAAAATTAAAGAATTATAGGATGATCTTATTTATTATATTAATGATTTATAGATAAATGATGGAACCGAGACAGATATTGTTGGTATTTGTGGCACTATCCAAATATGTAACACTATTTGAAGTAAAAGTAGTATATGTGATACAAAAATAAGTGCAGGAGAATGTTAAAATGGCTATCAACATTAAAAACTACATTTTTTTTAGCACTTTACTGCATTATTATTAGTATTATTAGTATTTTGAGGGTGATTTGAAACTAAATACTAGTGTACTATAGCAACTGAATGACAATTGTCTATCAAATTTTATTATGCATTTGTTTAAGTAACAATTTACTACTATAGCATACAATTTGAATATTTAAACGAGATCATATGGTGCTTGTGTCTCTTGCCAACGTATTATATCTTTCAATTAAGGGAATCATTGTCATATACAGGCACCTTGCCGGTATCGATACATTCTGTATTAAGGAGTTGCGAAAGTGATTGCAGACGTTTTTGCATAAGGATGGTAATACTATCTGTAAAATCGAAATATATCTATGAAAAGTTAATCAGAAAGTGTTTGATACGAATTTTTAATGTAAAAGACGATGTACCGCATCAAGTATTGACATTAAAATTGAAATAGGTAATAGGTACATCCTGAAACAGATTACAAAAATACTTTTAACATTGTGTAACATATTAATATTTTGATCCAATTTCCATATTTTTCTTATATTTATTATTATTTAAAATTGAGTTTGTATTTTATTAGATAAAAATTGATTTTATTGAAAATATACATAGATCTAAATTTGAAATAGGATTATTGTAAATTCAATTACTTTTTTTCCTTTTTATAAAAATCATGTATATTGACGATGGTATGTTGTATATTTGATTAAAAAGGATTGGTATACAAATGAGTATATTCTTAATGTAGTCAAAAGTGATGCATGCAGAGAACATTCATTGATTGATAAAAAAAAGTTATTATTTATAAAATACATTTAGAGTAAATTTCTTAAAACTTGCACTGGTAATTAAAGTGTCCTTCAAGTCCAGTTTTTTGACATAGCAGAATAAATTGAATAGACAATCTTCTATCTATGTCTAAAGCAATTCGTGTCTCGCTTCAAGAATTGATCAGTCACGACTTTTGTGAATATCAATATTTTTGACATATATAAATTTTGCTCACAATTTATCAGTAATAATTTTAAATTAAACACTGATCAGCAAAAATTGAGTAGTAAAGCACCGATTTGAAAATTTTCATCATTTAGTTTAATATGATATTATGAGATCAAGTGATGTGGCTGTTCTGTAATCGATACTCAAATTGACAAAGTCGCCAACGATAGTTCTGATATCACCAATTTAAATATCTAAAATTGGGAAGTACATCGATTCTTTCATTATCCAAATTATATCTAAGCTACCAAAAAATTGGACCAACAATTTCTTTGTGGCTTTACAATAAAATGTTTTCTAATATTAGTAATCCTTTAAGTCGATTTGCTAGTACTATCTTCAATGCTAGAACATCACGAAATACCATACTGATTCCAATATTGATTCTAACCGATTTAAAAAAAAAAAAAAACTTTTATCACAATTTTTGTAGGAGTTTTAAATTTATTTCCGAAAGTAAATGCATTATTTAGTATAACTCTGTCTATGGTATATTAGACGGACTTATAAGGGTGTATACTACAAAGAGAAATCATAGTTTAATTTAAATAATAATGAAGTAACGTCAACGATTATGTGCAGCAATTTCTATATTGAAAATTACAGAGGTAAATGCTTCAAAGCTTTTTCGTGATTTTTTCTTCAAAAGTCTGTTATTAACTGAATTTTAATTATCTCTTTTTAAAAAATTTAATATATGTTACCATAAAATGTTGCATATAATATAATATGAGATATTTATTAAAAAAGAAAAAATCAGTACTAAAAAGTTTTACTTAATTATAGCCTACCTGTCTTTTTAAATGTATAAATAATAAATTACTGAATAACATTTAATTAACAATGGAGAAATTAAAATTAATGCCTAATAATTTCTAAACCATTATAATTATTATGCAAAGATTACAATTCCATTCTTTATGGGATTCAGCCAAGAATTTCTAATTTACATTACTTGTTTTGGCAAAACTTTATTCATACCATTTAAACATTATTAAATACAGGTGGATGGAGGGTAGACTAAAATGTTGGTATATTATTCGAATATATAATTTGACAATTCTAAGTTGATGAGAATTTGTCACAAAATTCCCAAAGAGTGTAACACATTTTCCATGTGCAAAAATGAATATTACCATAAAATTTTCAAAAAGGGGTTAAAATTTAATGCAAAAAAAAAAATAATAATTTTGACGCATTCAATTTTGTGTTAGCACGCCTAAAGTGAAATAAAACATTTAATTTTTCGCCAATTTGAATTTCTACTATAAATGGCGTATTTAATTTAAATCCAGGAGCTGAATTTGTATCGAAATGAATCATAATATTTTGTATATGAATTTATATTGTTAAAGCTAAAAACTTTACAGATGACGTCAAACTTTCATTTGATAATTCTTAAAGATAATCGCATAATACTTGAATATCACTAAACGTTAAATTTGACTAAGAATATTGGGTGTAATAAATAAAAAAAAGAATGAATTAATATTTTACTATGAGATTACTACAAATGGAGCTGACGTTACTAAACCCATATTTACCAAAACGCGATGTCACCGGTAACTCGATCAAAATATATGTCAGTATCGACATGTGATCGAGGCTTAATAGATGTTAGTAATTCATGTTAGTCAACTGTTTGAAAAAACATCTCACCAAAAAACTAGATATGTATAATTAGGAATTTATGCACCACTCTACCGAAATGTTCGAATGTGTAATCGGGTAATTATAATTGATTTCAATATTTTTCTGTTGTTAAATTTCAATTATAATTAATTTCAGTTTATTTTAAAATTCAAATTTAAATTCAAATAAATCCTCTTTTTATTGGATACATAAATAATTTACATTTTTTTAATAACCAGCAAGTCATGCTTGTTTAGGAATTATGACTGGAAAACGGATTATTATAAAACCAGATAATTATTAGTATTTTCTTTGTAAAATACCAGTAGAATAAACTGTTTAGAATGGTAAAAAATAAAAACATGTACTGTAAATAGTATAAATAAAAAGTATGCGTTATCCCTTTAATGAAAATTGAATGTTGTCACAACGATTGAAATAGACTGCATATTGTATTTTATAAGTTTTATAGGCTATTTAAAAACATGAATTATAACGTTATTCAACTATGAAAGATGATGTCACAGATATAGAAAAAATTTCGTGAAAATTTTGAATATACCCTTAAAATTATAAAAATATTTGTATACTATCTTTAATATATCTTTAAATACACAAAATATATAAGAGAAAAAGGAAAAAAAAAAAAAATTTGCATATAATTTATTTTAATTTAAATATTTTTTTTTTCTTTTTTGAAAAACTTATAGATTTGCTGATTTCCTATTCAAAATCAGAGCAAAATTCACCAATTAGAATTCCAACTGCCAGTAAAATATATAATGTAAAATAAGTTGTATATATTTCTAGTAAAGCTTTTTTCTTTTAAAATCCACAAGGATTTACAAAAATAAAAAAAAAATTCATTTCCATATAAATGGCAAACCACAGTGTAGAACTTAAAGTGGATTTTCTTTTTATATATAAATACTCGTATAATATATAGTTGGTTATATTCAGGAAGATATGTATTTATATATACCGTTTATCGTATATATTATCGCTGTGTGAGGATCGCTCTGGGTTTTCCATTTTCGTTTGGACAAAATCAATAAAAATAAAATACATTAGATTTGGAACAAAAAAAAAAAACAAGGATTTGTTGAGAAATAGGAAATTGTGATGTAAAATTCATTTGTTATACCAAAAGCTTTAACGATTTATTCAAAATGTAAAAGGTAAAAATATAAAGAAAATATTAATGAATTGGGTACTAATAATATTCGTTCTTATTTATAAAGAATTACATAAGTTTTATGGTCAGAGATTTTCCCAAATTTTAAATTTTATATTTGTTTTCCTTTAGTAAATTTATTTATGTTTACATCCTTAAACCAGATCGCATAATATCAATTCAAAAAAAATAAAAATAAAATAAAATTTCAATAACAAAATGTTAAAGTTATTTACATTTTCCGGAAAAAAAAACATTTGTGTGTTTGAACAATCAAAACAATAATTTTTTTTTTTATAGAAAATTTGAATGTTTACTACAATTTTGAAACAAAAAACAAAAGATCTATATTTAATATGGGAAAAATTGATTAGGGCTATGTTTTTTTACAACCAATATGTATATTATTTATTTTCCCCTTTTTGTATTTATTGATTAATTGATTTTATTAATTAATTGCTTAATCAAACCTATCGTAGTTCTATTATGTATTGTAAATTCTTTATTGTGTCCATTAATTCTAATTATTGGAATCATTTACAAAATTTTTTAAATTTAGACAAATTATTATATTGTGTTTGTTTTAACATTTCATGACTCATTTAAAAGACGTAACAACAAGTGAGAATGTTTTATTATACACAAAGACTTCAATTCCAGGAAAAACTTAATAAACAAAATGTAATTCTATGCTGTTAATAATTAATACGATCTATTAATGACAGAAAATTAACAAACAACTGTGATTTTTGATCTTAAACGTATATGAGAAGATACGCTCTCCAACAATTTCTATGAAAGAAATTATTTCTCAAGAATTATACAAATTTCAAGTATATGAAAATTAATTAAATTTGGTGAAAATTCGTTATACAAATAAATATTTATGGAAATGTGAATTTCTGTTGTTTTTCTGAGAGATGGAAAATTCGAGGCTTTCAATCTGTTATAAGATTTTCATCAGAAACAATAGTACATAATAATTTTATCTGGAAATTATTGAATCTTATACTCGTTAATCCAATTCAGTTATTCATTGAATTTTTGATATAGCACCATCAGTTTTACACAAAATCGAAATAATTATCTGGATGTAGTGATCAATATATATATGTTAAAGAAATTATTTCTCAAGAATTATACACTTTCCAAGTATATGAAAATTAATTGAATTTAGTGAAAATTCATTTTACAAATAAATTTAGAGAAAATTTGATTTTCTGTCGTTTTTTCCTGATTATTGGAAAATTCGTGACTCGAATTTTCATCAGAATCAATTAATTTTGTACTGCATAGTGCATAGTGCATGTTTTTCGAGCGATAAATTCTGGTTGTGTGGCCAAAATTCTATAGATATCCTCCGAAAACTAATATTCTTAAGCTACATATACTTATCAATGCCCATTAAACAACTGGGGTAGAGGAAGTGTCAATAATTTCTATAAAAGAATTTTTATTTATATTTTCTAATTATTAATCAATGAATTGAAATATAAATAAAATAGTGGTAATAGTCTACCGGTATTTCGAAGTATGAATAAGTCCTTTTTGTGTTTTGATTGCACACAAATAAATTACAATATGAGCTAAAGAAATTTTAAGTAATGCTTATTTGTGACCAGTGTCTGTGGTAATTTTTGTTGATAAAAAAATATTTTGTAGATTTTTGTTGTAGAATCCTCTGAACTATTGTCTGGTTTTTAAAATGAATTTTTATTAAAATACAAAAAATTCAAATATTTTACAATGAAATACCTCTTTATTTAAATTACTCATAATTTATTTAATAATAAAATCCATTTCAAAATATAATCTTTCACATAAATTATACATAAATAAAATTGGTAAATGAGATTATTTCAAATTTAATCGCTATGGGCCAGTAGTCGAACAAATACTAAATTAATTTAATTTATTATAAACCCTAAACTAATTTATTTTGTTAGATATAAAAACTATTAATTATGTTAAATGAAACCAAAAATTTATTGAATAATTCAAACTATTCATTTATTAACTGAAATTTTCATTTTTCTTTCATATGATAGTTTAGGTACTGAACCCTACAAGTAGTATTTAAAGAATGCAAAAATATATAGGAAATAAAAATGATTCAACATACATTTGAACCAATTAATGTAATGAACCGCATTCATAAGTGTGATGTGAGTGCAAAACAATATACAAAGATATAATGTGATTGGAGTTGTAAACGAGGCAATCCTTATCATGAGTATTATGAATTTTATAAGAGATCAGTCACAGGAAGGATCATAATTTATAACAATTCAGTTTCCATAACAACATGTATATATCAAGTACAAACATCAATAGATATATGTTGATTATTAAAAATTACAATTTTCAGAATACTTTAATCATAACCCAGGTATTCGTTTTGAAAGTTTTGGTTAAGAAAATCTTATCTTGAGTCTAATGCAAATATAACATTATCTCTACGAGTATAATCGACAAGGTGTTCTTAAATATATATTATTCACTAAAGTTGTCTTACTAAGATTTGGATTTGAAAAAGTAATTCTTAATTTTTTAACAGAATATCACCGACCACCTTATCAGAATCATGAGATATGGTTTTATGAACCAAGAAAATAAAATATTCATTTTAATGATGATGAAAATTAATAAAAAACATTCTCCACAGTTCAATCAGTGATAGTCTAACATTCTTTGATTGTTTATATCTGACATAATATTATTAAGCCAAAGAATTTACCCTATGTTATGCTTCCTTGATAACTATAATACATAAATATATTCTAATATTACCACATTTTAAATTGCATTTATTGTACTATAGATTTAAATGTATTTTCAGAAACATCTATTTCTTTAAAATTACTCTTCCTTATCAGCCCTTATAAAACGATTTCTTAATACATTTGAAAAATTCCATGTATAAGTTTTAATATTTTAATTTAATAAATACAAACAAAAAGAGGTCTTGATGTGTATAGGATGCACCTGAATAAACTTGAATAAAGTTAGAAGTATATACACCCTTGTTATGTAAATTTTATTTTAATTATTATATAAGGAATAAATTTTAATGTGTCATAATATGTTCATAAATTTTATTTATTTAAATTACACAGAACACCACCAGCTTTATAGCTTAATATTATACCAAAAGGTATAAAAAAAGTTTCCCTTTTCAGCTTTTCATTTGATATACAAATAATATTTAGTATAGCTAGGCCTAGTAGTGAATTAGATTTCCTTATGTATGATTTCCAAATAGTACCTAGCTAATTATTCTTATATAAACAGTTATATCGGGACGGGATACATAAGAATGTAAAATTTAGCAACAAAATCTTTTTGAAATGAATGAGAAATTTATACAAATTTAAACAAAAATAAATTGCCTAGCAAATAAATTATATAATGTAAAATGTAACATAAAAATATGTTGAAGAAAATTCATTGACAATTTCACATCACATTTTGTTGGGGTATTGGTGAACATAAGTAATCCGAGTAGTCATAAATTTTGTTTAGAAGTATGTAATTAAAATTAAAATTAATTGTCTTAAAAATTATATAATATATTATGTCATTCTTACTATCATTTACTTTATCTGATATCATTTTAGAGTATCACCATATGTTGACTATAGCAACAAACACAGTAGTTTATATCACTTGAAATTGTAACATATAATCAAACAAATTAATTTAGTTTGGAAATTATCCAAGTAATTTGACAGACTCCATTTCCAATTTTTATCACAAATATTTATTTACTACCGACTACAAAACGACATGCTTCAGATCAATTAGACCTCATTATTGCTCCGTATTTGAAATAACAATATGTAACCGTTTTATTTTACTAAGGTTTGCTTTGATTATCCAAATGCTGATATTGATTTCAAGTTCATGCGAGAAATTTAAAAATATTGAATTATAATCCAGATCATAAGTGAGCGTCTTCAGCTATTAAATTCACTTGGCATTTCTATTCGCGATAACATCATTGTTAAGCTATAATATTTCAAGTTAAGCTATAACATTTCATTTGTATTTCCAAAACATCATATAATTCGATCCAAAACTAATTTATTGTGACTTATTAAATTATTTTTAAGAAATTACAGTTTCACTTAGCTGAATAATTTGGTGTATAATTAAATGTTAGTTTGTATATCTATCAGCGTCACCGCAATTCAGATGAATTTAATGAAGATTTGATTCTTAAATCCCTGTGAAGTCGACATTTTCTCATCTATGGATACATAACAAATCTAAATAATCATTTTACTTTGAAACTCCTCTTTAAAATATTACGTCACTTTGTCCATTTATTGTGTTCTAATTTGAATCAAACACCTATTACTGGTTAGAACGGGACGTTGTATTAGAAGCAATTTCTTCTTAAACATTAGATTATTTCAATGTTGTTATTTGAATTTGCAGTACGTTAAATCTGGTATACATCATTCTTTAATTAAGCCATATTTAATTTTTAATACCATATAATCATTAGCATACCCAAAACTGTATACATTTAAAAGAGAGTTTCTACAATATTTGCTGATATTTATGCGGTCTATAAGTGGTTGAATAGGAATTAGCTGTACTGCCAATTACGAGATTGTCATTGTTGCACATATTTGCAAAGAAACTCACCATTCTGGTGTTTATCAACAATTTCGTGTGTGCCCATTGAAGAATTCCAATTTAATGAATAATGGACGATTATACAAATAATAATTTCCAATTCCAAATCCATGAATTTACCATTATAATTGACTGTGAATTGCATTTTTATATATGATTAATGCAGTTATATGATAAACAAAAATTCTGTCGTGATTATTTTATCAGATTTTTCCAGTCCATGGGACTCTGCTTCGAATTATAATTTTACAGTTAAACGATTAATATACTAAAGTATATGTGTGACGATTTACATATACTAAAGTATATGTGACACTTTTTCAAACAACACTAGAGGATGTATTTCTTTCCCCGCTTTCGTGAACACGAATTACGATCAAATGTTTCTAACATTACAGTTCCGTTGTAAATTTACTTTTATGTAGTATTTATAAGTATGGGAGGAAGACTTACAAAAATGATTCTCTTGGTGGAATGTTGAAAGTGGATTTGGATGGCAATAAATATATGCACAAATATGTGATCCCATTATTAGTGTGTTTGTCTGATGATATTCGATGCTAGTGGAAAGAGGGATTGATAATTAAATTATGTTGAAAAAGGGTAAAGGAGTGAGAACTGACGTATGGTATATCACCTTGATGAAAACTGTATATTTCATAAATTTTATGCAACTCAAAAAAACCATAATAATGATATAATGTAATCGTTTGCTTTAAAAAATACAAAGTCTTGTAGAAAAATATGCTAAATTATGCATTCCATAACTTATTTATGCAATTTTTGAGTATTTTTAGTATAAAATATGCAAATTGAATTTCTGATTAAAAAAATTCATATACATTTTTATTTTTTATATAAACAAGTGTCTATACCATATTTTCGTCTCTTGAAAAATGCTAATTAATTGAAAAGTCAAATTGTATTTTCCCTTTACTAAACTATATATGCACATAAAGTTTCCATAAATTCAATCTTCACTCTGGCTTTGACTATTAATAAATAATGAATGTCTGAAAAATATTAAATTACCTATTCCACAAGTTATATTTTATTCCCATTGAGATTCCATGCCTAATGTCAATCTAATTGTAGCAAATATGCTATAGTTCATATGCTGCTAATCGAAATATGATAAATGTGTTTGATTACGACACATTTTGCTTACAAATTCAATATCATGTAATTGATGAGAGCTATGAAATCAATATCAATTCAATTGTTTGTGAATTGGAAATGTTTAACTTATTGTTTTGTTGAATTTCAAATTGAAAGCATATAAATTGAGAATAATACTGCAATCTGCAAATGTATCCATTGTGAAAATATGCGTCAATAAAACTACATGATTTTATTGGAATACAACGTTGAATTAAATTATTATTTCACCTGAGAAATTTTAGTTTGAAATTTTAACGTAATACTGAACAAATCATTTACTTCTGCATGAAACTTAATTTAATACGAATTTATCGATTGAACTAATTATCTTGGTTGTGGAATAGCGATACTTGACCATACATCTTGAGTACAGTGTTGTCCTTAATACTGATAACCTGAATGTTTTTAAGAGGTCTACAAATTTATTATCTACTGCTGTTGCCCTTGGCTTCTAAAAGACATTTTTAACATATTTTGTCAACATTTTTTTTTCTAATATTTTTACCAAATATACTCCTTGAACAGGCCTAAACATTCCAAGATTTACCCACATCATATGTCCAAATATGTTCATTAAATATTTAATAATTTGTGATACAGAAGCAGTAAATTAAAGTGTAATTAATTTAAAATTTGTAAGTGGAACTAAGTTACTAACCATTTTAACAACCTTTTGTTTGTATACTTGCTATTTTCATTCGAATCAAATTTTTGAGATCGCCGACTGTGTCTAGAATTTTCAGTGCTTGTAAGGAGAAGGCTTCAGAGTGTCTGACATGATTTTGCTATGTTTTGACGTATATTTCTTTACTTTGGCGCTTTCACCTTTAGAACTATTGGTGAATGTTTGCTATTTTTTTATGATCACGTTATCATTACCATTGGAACTGCTGGTGTTCACGAAAAATTTCAGAGATTGTAGACAAGCCGATTATACAATTATTTTTAAACTTTATATGAAATATTTTCAATCAATTGTAACGTGGGCTTGTAGACTAGACCAAAAAATACGGGAATATTATTTAGCAACTGCACCAGAATTAATTTATTGAACGAAATTGTAGAACTACAATCCTCTTATATAATTTCAAATCGAAGTAGTTAAGCTTGCTGCACTTTTGTCATTGATTGTCATAATAATATAAGAACATATCAACAGAAACTATAGAAACATTTTTTTTTATATATTTTCAATAGATTTTAAAGTTACAATTTCATATTTCTATTTCTTGTAGCTGATAAACGTTGTTGAGAAACCCAATTATTTTTAAAAATATACAAAAGTTGAATTTTATTTTGCTATCGTTGGAAAAGGTTTCACCATTTCAAATCGAAAAACAAAAGACTGAAGCCTTAATAAAAGCAAACATAGTGGAAAACCATATGACAAGCTCACAAAATTAACTTTAGTGAGGAGAAACACAACTGGAAAACACAATGTCGTGTTAGCAAACAATTTATCTCAAAGTTTTTCTTTATACATGAATTTTTGAATGTTATTTTGTTGATACAGAAGTTTTTCCTTTAACCATTTTTTTTTTTTTTTTATTTGATATTTTGAAAAGTTTGTAGCATATGTTTTGAAATGTTTTTCCCGTTTTTCTTTGTTCTTTCCTCATTTGTTCCCAAACGTCAGCTATACTCGTTAAAAACCATTTGAGAATGACAATGCAAAAACATAGGAACTTAAACGTTTTTAAAGTGAAAATGAAATTATAATTGAGTTATTCAACAAGCTATGATCCATTTCCGTTTATTATGTTAATTTAATATTAAAATAATTAGCATTTTTATGCATGGAATATTAATATTTAAATTTGAAATGGAAAATAAGGAAAATCTTAATTGAAAATATAAATTATGATTTAATATATAAAATCCTGTTGATTGTAAGAAAGTTTTACAAAGTTATAAAGTTAATACTTTATTTATTTTGATGTCAAGTAGTTAGTAGTTAGTACTTAACTAGTTGCTATCAAAATAAATGAGAACTCAATTTTACGGTATCTGAAAATCCTTACCAATTTAACTAAATTGACTGAGAACACAGCGAAAAATATTTCATCTTTTAATACTTACACCTCCTAGATCCTATATCAGACATAACTTTTTAAGGGGCTACATAATTTTTCATATTGCTACTACCACAGAGATTTGAATTTTCTTTATGTGTT
>JANSTX010016375.1:0-17122 GCA_027564355.1 Penthetria funebris
ATTTTTAATAAATGTTTTATTGTTTATAAATTCATCTTTTTTTTTTTTGTTTAAATGCAAAAGGAAATACACATTTTTTCCATTAATTAATTATTAAATCCATTTTACATGTTTGCTGTGCCGATAAATATTTCTCAAAATTCGTTACTTCATTTTTAATTTTATTTATTTTTAATTGCATTTTATTTATTTTTTCTTATTATTATTATTATTATTCCATATATTTTTAAATATTTTAAAATACATGTACGTCCTCATTCCTATTTTTGCTGCTACTAAACTTTGCATTTTTATTATCTTCTTTTTTTATTATTTAAAGAAAAGATACATTTTTATATTTCATTTTTTATATTTAATCAAAATGTAATTGGGTAATTTAATTAATTATTTTTTCAATAATTTTTTTTCTTAAATAATAACTATTTTTTCTTAATTATGGAATGTTTACGCTATATATTTTATATGCAGTGAAAAAAAATTAAAACAAACAAAAGTTTCAAAAATTCAAAATTTTGCAAAGCATATTTTTCGACAGAAATGCATTTTACTTTTATTATTCTTTTTATAAAAAAAATTACGCATAGGATTAAAAAATAAATATAATAGTATTTTTTTTTTTTTTTAAAAACACGACACTGTACAACTTGTGACTGAATTTATTTAAAACTATAATTAGGCGTTTTTTTTTGTTTTGTTTTTTTAACAATGAAAATGATGTAGCAGCAATTAACTACATAATAATTTAATAATAATAAGTACTTATTGTTTTTTAAGAAAAAAAAAAAACACAAATTATTCAATCACAAGTGTTTTAATTATATATAAAAAAAAAAAAAAATTTGGATGAAACTTCAGGATCGGCACGGCAATTTGGATTTATTACCTTATCTGTTTTTTTTTTTTTTTTATTCAATAAAATCAATGAAACAAAAAATGTAAATAATTTTCACCACGAGCAAATTGGAATGGCGAATCGGGCGTTCAAAGCTACATAATTGGTTTTTGCATTCCTTTTTTTATTTTTTTTTTATTTCTCTTAATTGTAACACATTTTTGGCCATTAAAAATTTGTAAATAATTTTATTTTTGTTTATTAAAAAAGAAAGAAGAAAAAATGAATTTTTTTTACCGAATCGTATGAGTTTTTGAATGCAAAAAATATAATAAATGTTTTTTGGTTTTTAAATAAATTTTAAAAAATATTAAATATTCAATAATTATATAGCGACAAAAGTGTTATAGATAGCTTTAATTAATTTACTGTTTATTATCTTATGTTCAGATGTTTGCATAATGCCTTCCTTATACAAACATAATTTAATTATCTAATGAATCGTCGTTGTTTTTTTTTTTATAAATATTGTCGGTGTGGTGTTGTTTGTTAATTACCATATTGATAAGAACTAATAGTTTAAATATCAGAAATTAAAAAATATTTGGGATGAATTTTTTGCATATAATTCTTTAGATTTTTTGCATATCATTCGTTAGACTTGTCCTCATTTACACTTATACGATTTTATATATCGTAAATTGCGGTTAACATTTATTTTTGCTTAATATTTTCATAAAAAAACGAAGTGTGCAAACGTTATATATAGCAAACATTTGAGACAATAAGACATATAAAGGTTGTTAATTATATCTATTTTAAAAAATATATATTTGTTTTTTTATTAATTTTGTTAAAGTAATTTAATATCGTTTTACACTAATTAATAAATTGTGCTTTCAATTTTACTTTAAATTAGCTTTAAACGTCCTACCGAGAAACTTTTGATCGCATTTTTTTCTTTGTTTTTATTTCGTATTTCAATTAAAAAAAATCAATGATTAAGCAAAATTTCCAATGATTAAGGAACATTTGTATTGATTAAGCAATATTTCCAATGATTAAACAATATTTCAAATGATTAAGCAAAATTTCCAATGGTTAAGCAACATTTCCAATGATTAAGCAAAATTTTCAATAATTAAGCAACATTTTCAATGATTAAGCAAAATTTCCAATGATTAAGCAAAATTTCCAATGATTAAGCAAAAATAAAAGTGTAAGACAAAATAATGTCATGAATATATTCTACAATTTTTATTGGTACTCGTAGTTTTTAGCATTCTTTTGGTAATTTAGTAAACTTCATATTATCTTAAAATTTAACAACTTTTACTGATAATTAGATAGCATTTATCTGTTACTATAATTTGAAAAAAAATTATAACTTTTAAATATAAATAATTTTACCAGCAATTTTATTTTAATTACTTTCCTTCAATTAAACTATTTTGACATTTTTGATTATTTTTTCTATATTGCACAACTTAACGAAGAAAAAAAAAAGAAAATCAAAAACACGCATTAAAGCTTATAATTTAAAAGAATTAATTTATCTATTTATTTTTTTATTACTTTTCTGTAAAAAAAAAAAGGCACTTTATAACGAAGAAAACTAATAACAACAAAATACCACAATTACTTTTGGTTATTTAAATTATTATTATTATTATTATTATTATTATTATTGTTATTAAAATGAGAAACTCAGAAAGATTCGGTAATTAAAAAAATTATCAAAATTTTTTGTTTTATATTATTTCTTTAAATTACAAAAAAAAAAAAAAAAAATGAAAATGAATTTTCTAAATTCCAAATTGGGTTATTATATATATCATGTAGCGAACTCCCAATTTGCCCGCCGCCCACAAACGATCAGATGCCAAGCTCTTGGTGGAATCCAAAATGTTGTGATAAGAGTTTGTTGGTTGGAACATATAAGCACGGCTGTGAAAATTATCGTCCAATACGAGGTGATCCCGCACTTTGTTTTATTATTCATTTGGGTCCTGCTGACGATGCTGCATTCATACCAACGTAAGTTATTCTATGATTTATTCAAAACAAAAAAAAAAAAAAAACAAAAAAAAAATCACAAAAGATACCTTTATCCCATACAATACCACCTACCTACCACTTACTATAATATCATCATCCATTTAAATCGTCCACAATCCTCGAAACATACTGTGTATCACCACCACCACCACCCCCTTATAGTTGCCATAATCCTTTGTAGCAAGTAATGCGACATACAAAGTGAGAAACACATAAATGTTGGATTAGATAGATTAAAAGAAATGAACTAAATGAAGGTATTCTATTGAAAAAAAATATATGATATATTAAATTATTTCGTATTGGTAATTTAATTTTGTCTCAACAATTTTATATTTTAAATTACTTAAAATTATATTTTCATAATAGAAAACCTTCATTACTCTCACTAAAAAAAAAATGCAAATAAGAATATCATCTTAATTGGTAAGTATTTATATAATATATCTACAATATTATTTATTCTTAATCTAAAATAATTAATAAAAAATTATAATTATTATCCAGCTATGGCATGTATAGTTTAAAAAAAAAAAAAAAAACAAATTTAAATTCATTTTAAGCTTACATGTTATTTTTTAATTTTTAATTTTAATATTTTTTTTATAATCTTTGTTCTTTATTTTTTTAATTTTTATTATATTATTATTATTTGCATGACATGAAAATTATTTAATTCATTTAACGCAAAGCATTATCATATTAATTACTAAAAAAATAAAATAAGAAATAAACTGAAATAATTTAGAAATAACAAATAAGTTACGTTACAAATCTGTAGACTGAAGAAACGTTATAAATCGGTATCCTCTCTGTTTTATTATGGACACTATAGAACAACAAACTTAAGAAATTTAACAATTTAAAATGATTGATATTAACAAAATTATAATTTTTTTTTTTATTTATTTTTATATAAAAATAGTAATGAAGATGATGCTAATTCAAAACATGAAATCGATGATGATGTTGATGATGATGGTACAGCAACAAAAGATTCTGATTCAAAGCCATTAGAGATAAAAGATATGGAATTTGATAGACCAAGTTCATCAGGTAAGATTTAGTTATTAAAAATGATTTCACTTTGTATTTTGTAAATGAATACCAAGAAAAATGTATTTATTCCTTATGTTGGCCAATAACATCATGTTCTAAAATCAATTGCATATATACCATAATGTAAAATGTAAATTATTATATTTTTTTAATCAAATGAAAACTATTTCTGATTACTCAAGTGCAGTAAGATAGTCCTTGAAATTTGATTGTAAAACTTATTTTTAATATTTAAAAACATTAACTGCTCTTATTTCATGATATAGTTATATACCTCAACGTGGTTAACTTAAACAAGTATATTGTACTAGAAATTGCATCAGATCGAATTAAAACACGATGACGAATTTTGCCTTACGAAAACGGACACGATTTGGAAACGGAAACGTTACAACAATACTGCTTGAACTGACGACGAAACTTGCGCAGGTAGCCCTACAATTATGATAGATATACACTCGATATTCTTGGACTAGATAAAAAATTCATTTAATTTCTTCTGTGTTCTAAGTTCTTCATTTGAGTGGTGTATAAATCTCTAGCTACCTAATTTGTTGGTGAGATATTTTTCACCTGATCGACAAACACACTAAAAATATATGTATACCCTATTTTTAATCACAATTACACGTCAAAGATTGTTGTTTGAGTAACCGATGACACTGTACACGAAAATTTTGGGTGCCTTGTATAGAGGTTGCCTTATACGTTCACTACATTTATCACATGACTCCGTATAGGAACATTTTGGTTGCCTTATTCGTTCACTACATTTATCACATGACAAGTTTTTAATATATCGAACACTGTGACATTATAATGTAAATGAAGTACCAGATACCGTATCTATATTCCAAAGATCCAAACTTATCACTTATAAACATATATATTTTAATTACATTCATTTTGAAATGTAATCTTTATTTTTCAAGAGAAGCATATAATCGTTATAAACTACTATGCTTTTCTTCTTTTTTTTTTGTAGGTTTGTATATGTCACTTAGTTCTCAGATATTCAATTCGCTTCTACGAATTTTATGGCATATTAGATACTTTCAAACAATTTGAATTGTATAATAATTTATATAAATTATAAATTTTAGGTTTGGAAGATGATGAAAGTGTGTACAATGCAAATACTGCTGCAATGTCAACTGACGATCATATTTGGCCATCAATGCAAGATCTTAACACAAGACTACGTCGTGTAATTACATCGTACCAAAGAAATTATAAAAAAGAAGAACTAAAACAACAGCAAAAGGCAAAGGTAATAAGCCCATTGATTTATTTTAATGTTATTATTACGTTGGTTTTAGATAATTTACAGTATGATTTCATAATACTTTCTTTTCTTAAACTACTACATTATGTTGTGCAATTTAAATGTTATCTCTATCACTTATTATCCTTAATGTGATTATAGAATCAAAATCATCTATTTTAAATGATGTAAATAAAGGTTTTGTTTCTTGAAGATTAAATTTTGTTATCGCTGTGATTCTTTCTGTATATTATAGATACAGTTTTGATTTAGCCCAATAGAACCTAACATTGTTACTGATTAATTATAAATGATTATTCGTGTCAATTGTCAATGATAATATAATCATATCATATAGTCTCAGGTCAAATACAATATCAACGAGAATTTGTGAAGAAGGTCAGATCTAGAGGCAATGAATAAAATTGTCAACACAGAAGAAAGTGGAATCGGATTGGCCATACACTGAGACGACCGGTCGGTGATATTATTGTAAAATACACACTTGTCATTAAGGAGGGCTAATACCAGGTGGAGTGAAGGTACTGGCCAGAGATCGTTAACAATGACAGTTCTTCGTTGACACCGACCTATGGTCGAGCGTGGACTAAAGTTCGAAATTATAATAATATAGTCTTGGGGTAGTAAAAGCGATAAATCAAATAGATTAAAATAAATTTCTACATTTTGACATTTATAGTTAAAATTTAGATAAGTTAGGTTAGTTCTCACAAGATTTAATAGTGCAAGCAATTAACTTACTGTTTATGGAAACATTCATTATCGTTATTATAAAATTTGATGATTATCCCAATTCATAAATATGTAAATAAAATCAATGAAAGTATTATGCAATCAAAGTAAGTAATATTTATCGTGACATGGGTACTCCGTAGAATTATTATTTGTTGTAAATTTCGTTAATATTTAGTTTTTTTTAGATTTTCTTTTTACTTTAATTTTTTGATTTCCAATGTAGTTTTTTTTTTTTATTATTTTCATTAAAGTAATTAAAAAATGAAAAACAATAATGTATATTTATGATTGGATCAGCATGTTAATTCTAACTGTAAAAATATTATCTGTAGTTTTATATTAACACTGTAAAATGTTGGAAATATTTTATTATATAATCTATATAGTTGCAAGCGTTAGTAACATCACCATCAACTTCCACAAATCTTCAACAGCAACAACAACAGCAGCAACAGCAGCAGCAACAGCAGCAGCAACAACAACAACAACAACAACAGCAACAACAGCAGCAGCAGCAACAACAACAGCTACAACAACCGCAAACATTGCAGCAACAGCCACAACAAATGCAACAGCAGCAACAACAGCAGTTACAACAACCTCAACAACAATTACAACAACCTCTACAACAACAACAATCGCAACAACTACAACAACAACCACAACAACAACAACAACAGCAACAACAACAATTACAGCAATTACAACAACTGCCAACGACTTCTTTAACTGCTACAAATACATCGATATCTGTATCGACACTGTCATCCCAACAACAAGGAAATGCATCATCACAACAAGCATTAGGACAAATGCCAAGCGCTGCTGATATTGGTCTAATGTTGAGTTTGGGTTTAGGTTTAAATCCATCGGACGCATCTCAACTTGCAAATTGGGATTTACAAAAATTAGCAATGTATTTGGTGAGTACCATCATTATGTTTTATAATGAGAATTTAGTTTGAATTGTTGAATGCATATATATATATTTATATACTCATACTTATCATTTATTTATAATTTGTTTTTTTTTTTTTTTATTAATATTATTATTATTATAATTTCAAATGAAAATTAACTGATTGTGTGAAAAGGTTTATATTAATGTATTGTTTAAAATTTGGTACTTCGCAACATTTCGTTCTACTATTATTGTTTTGGTTTTGATATGGATATATGTGATATTTCCAATACCCGTCAATATAGTTGTAGGTTTTTAATCAATAAGTTTTTTGTTATTAAACGATCTTTCATTTGTTGACATTAAAGTAATTTTCTAGTATATTTAAATTATTCAATTGATTAGTTATTCTCTTAGAAATTATAATCAGTAATTCGTTATTATATCAGTTTTGTACGATCAACTTGTCTATCCAATACAATTGTTTTGCTATTAAATTTACTATCTGCTTGATTTTTGACTTTCATTTTGAACGTTATTCATTAATAATGTAAATTTAAAGATTAATTTGATGTATAATTATAATAAAAAATAATACAAATAGCAAATATATTACAGAGAATGGAACGTCGTGAAAAGATCGATCAAGTTGTTAAGGAACGCGAACGTATACGTTTGGAATCAGTACAAAAAAAATGGAATAGACGTGAAGAAAATGAATTTCTACGTGTATTAACTGGATATGGTGTTGATTTACAACAATGTACAACTGTGCCTACACCGGATTGGATGCGTTTTAAGGCAATGGCTAAATTGGATAAAAAAAGTGACGAAAGTTTAAGTGATTATTATAAAGTATTTATAGCAATGTGTAAACGTCAAGCAAGTGTTAAATTATCAGATGATGAACGAAATTTAGAAGGCATTATTGATGACATTAGTGAAGATCATGCACGTTTAGTATTAGATCGTTTAGAATTATTGTCAAAATTACGTGAAATTATAAAGAATCCTAGATTAGATGAACGTTTAGAAGTTTGTCAAAATAATTTCGATTCACCGGATTGGTGGGAACCGGGAAAACATGATAAAGAATTGATTAGAGCTGTACTAAAACATGGTCTATATCGTTCCGAATATTATATATTTAATGATTCAGAATTCAGTTTTTGTAAATCAGAGCGACAATATGTTGAAGAAATTGAAAATCATTTAATAAAAATGCATTTAATGGCAACGGAAATCGAAGCATTGGATAATAAAGAACGTATTATTAAATTGGAAAAAGAGGATAATACAATGCAAATAGAAAAAGTTAAGAAAGAGACTGATGATGTTATTATTGTTGATATAACTGTTAAAACTGAAAATGATGTTGCTGATAGTAACAGTATTGTTACTAGTGGTTGTAGTACTACAACAATTACTACTACTATTGATAATAATAATACTGTTACTGCCACAACTACAGCTATTTCAACGACTATTTCTACAACGACCACTGATAGTAGTATAATTTCTGCAAATGTTACCGACATTGGTGATGTTAGTGTTAGCAATGATATTAAGGAAAATATAATTAGTGATGCTGTTACACCAGCAATATGTGCTGTTACACCAGCATTATGTGCTGTTAAAGAGGATATAACTGATAAAGAAAATGTTATTATAGTTGATGAAAGTATTGAAATGAACGTAGATGAAGTTGAACAAACAAAAACAATTGATAGTGAAAAATCTACGTTTGTGGATGAAAATATTATGACTGAAAAAAATACCGATGTAGTTGATGTTGTAATTGAACCATCGTCAGCATCAAAACTATTAGCATCAACATCATCATTGTCCACATCGTCATCATCATCAACAACAACAACAACAACAGCAACAACAACAACACCAACGACAACAATGTCAACAGAAACTAATCCAATAACAACAGCTGCAGATACATCGTCAACAATTACATCAACGGATGTTGTAACTATTGATGATGAAAAAGAAAAATCATCGATTATTGTTGATGACAATGCCAAAGAATTAGCAATAATTAAAGATGAGGAAGAAGAGATTATGGATAGTAGTGAAAAGGGTGGTGGTGATCCAGATGACGATGAAGTTATGAAAGAAAAAGAGAAAGCTGTTGAAGAAGAATGCAAAAAACAAGCAGCTGAACTTAAAGCACGTTTTCCTGATCTTGAGGTTATTCAACCGTTAGTGAAGGGAAAACTTTCAGATATTATTAAGGATATTAAAGGTAGTGTTTTTTTTTTTTTTTTAATAAAATTTATTTTAATGAATGTTTTATTAACTAGTTTTAGATAAACCGAGAATAAAAGCAGATTATTCAATAAAAATACGATGGTTTCGTGATTTTGCATTAGAAAAACGTATAAGTCATATAATTTATTGTGTTGAACGTTCTCATTGGCCAATTGGTAAATCATATTCGGCATATACAGGATGTCAAGGAATGGATTTAGATGTACCATTACATGAAACTGTTAAACATTTACCAACAGCTATAGATACATCAAGTAATGTTGGACGTCGTTCTAGTACACCAGATGTTATAACAATAACAACTGATCAAGGACTTACAAAACAGTTACAGAATCAAATGGGAGCAGCAGTATTAAGTCAATTGACGACACCGCCAATGTTAACAACGACAACAACTACAACAACCCCACCACCACCACCACCAACAGCAGCAACAAGTAAGAAAAGAAAGCGACACATTGCTATTGATGTTGAGACTGAACGTGCAAAATTGCATGCTTTATTGAATAGTACTCAAAGTCCAGGTAATTAATTTGATGTTTTTTGTTTTGTTTTTTTTTATTTAATTTTCTTTATTTTTATAATTTTTCTATATTATTTTATATTAATTTATGCTGTCTTGTGTGATAAAGTGTATATAAAATTAATAATGAAGTAGAGGAACTTGTAATTATTCATATAAGCGTCTTATGATGAATAATTTTTTTACCGTACCAGTATGCTTCTATAAAAAGCTGTTAGTTTGACAAATATGGGTATTGGTAGTGTCTTTTTATGGTGCTATACATATTTCTTATAATAGTGTTGACACATAAAATTTCAGTTTACGTTTAATAAGAATAATTTTTCTAATACAAAAATTAGTTCGTAAGTTTCATTGCGTTGTCCAAAAATGTCCAAATGTTTTGTTCTTTATAATTGAGTGGTTAGTTAAATAAACGCAATATTTCATTAATTATAATTAACTTTAATTGTTTTTGTCAATCACTAATACTCTAAATTAATTACTTCTATTGAAAACTTCATTAATTTATCTGTTCTAAAAACGTAAGCTTATAATATTAAAATATATATCAATATCACACACCTGTTAGATTTTCTTTCTGAAATCAATATGCTATCAATTAATATATTTTTTTGTTTAATTAGTATTTTATAATATTGTAGCTTTCAATAAATCAATTTTACTTAAATCAATGGGTATGAAAATTAAAGCAATTAAAAATAAATAAAAATTATCTTCAAATAAATAAAAATTTAATATGAAGCATGTTTGAATTAAACTAATTTTATGTGTGTAGTTAAGAATTAGATTGTCGTTATTATTTTATTTGTAACGAGAGATTGCAATATAATTTATGCATCTCATATATAGAGTTTTACGTAATGCGAACTTATGCTTGGCCAAAAATAAAGAAATTAAAAGCGACAAAATTGTTGTTGCACTATAACATTATTTAACAAATGGACAAAAAAAACTCTAATTTTTGAAAAGAAAATAATAGATAAACAAAAAGTATGGTATATTCTTGTTATTAAAAATGATTTATAGTTTTTTCGTTTTCTTTTTCATTGATACAATTGTAGTCTCTACAAAACCTACATGGGGAGATGAGGAATCGAATGAATCTCGACGTAGTTCATCTTCAACAAATTTACAACCACCACCGGCACATCAACATCAACCACTTACACGATCTTCAACAACTCCAACAAATTATAATAAACCAACTGTTATACCGGGTACATCAAGTACATTAACACCAATTGATTTATCATCAAGGTACTTTAATCAGTTTTTCGATTTAGATAATTGTATTCTGTTAATAAAAATTGATTAAAGTAATTTTAATTTTAATAATAGTTTACCAAAAAGCGGTGGCATCGGTTTTAATAGTATGACGGATATGATGTTAAAGAATCCAATTGATTTAAGTGAGGTGCAAGATTTTTCTATGGCTAAAAAAGGTGGTTCTAATTCTAATATGAATACAACAACATTTGCTCATGGTAAAGGAAAATTAGACGATATGTTAACAAAATTAATGAAGAAAAATAATTGTGTAAGTTAATTGTTTATGATTAGATCTTTCCACCACCACATCATCTTCTAATTTGAAATCAGTAAACATAGTTATATTATATTTAAAATTTTATTTTAGATCGTTGAAGAGCCACTGGCTGGAATGAGTGGCGGTAAAGAAAAGAGACGTAAAAAATTAGATGAAATTGTTCTTGGTTTATCGGCAGCCAAAGAACAGAAAACATTCTGTGATCCATCATTACCGTCTTCAAAGAAACCACAAATTACACCAAGTGTTTCGGTAACACCAGCAAGTGCTCCGTCATCTGTAACAAATCAATCAAACCAGAAACCATTTACAATAACAGTTACTAGTGTGCCAGGTAGAAAATACATTTCAATAAATTAAATTCGGTTTATAAATAATGTATTTTGATTTTGGATTATTTATTACAATGAAATATAGGATCTTCTAAGGGAAGTTCACAATCAAATACAAATAGTGGTTTAGCTGCTCTACAAAATATGGCATTAGGAAATGCTTCATCAAAGGACAATCGTAATGCATTATTTGCACAAGCTGCTGATGCACAAGCATTTATAAAAGAGCAACAAAAACTTCTTCAACAGTTGCCAACAAATTCACAACAAAGAAAAACATATGAAGCTATTTTAGCAGATATGAAACAAGCTGCTGATTATAATAGGTGATACGAATAAAAATATAATATAATAAAATTCAAAATTAATTATTTATATCAGTATGTATTAATTAATTGATATTTATTCTGTTTTTTGTTTATTTAGTTCAAAATATACACATGAGGCAAAAGTAAATAAGTGGCTAGCTGAACAAACAGCGGCATTAAATGAACATCAATTAGGAATGGATTATCGACGACCATCAAGACAGCAACAACAGCAGCAGCAACAACAGCAGCAGCAACAACAGCAACAGCAGCAGCAGCAACAACAACAACAACAACAACAGCAGCAGCAACAACAACAACAACAGCAACATCAACAACAGCAGCAACAACAACAGCAACAACAACAGCAGCAGCAGCAGCAACAACAACAACAACAGCAGCAGCTGCAGCAACAACAGCAACAACAACAACAGCAGCAGCAACATCAACAACAAAGACAACATCAACAACACAGTAGTATTGGTGGAAATAATCAATCTTCAAATAATATGAACAGCAGTAACCAGTCGATTTCAAGTAGTATGAAAAATTTTACTGGCGAAGAAAATGTACCTGTTATAAACAAAATAAGTGGCAAACGTTTAACTGGTAACAAAGCACCGCAAATGAAAAGATTAAGTCAATGGTTAAATGATAATCCAACATATGAAATTGATCCAAAATGGATAGAATTAATACAAATACCATCATCACCATCACCTAAACCATCCCCATCAGAGAGTACATCGTCAAGTACATCGTCAAAACAAATACAGCATCGTTCGTCAACTGGTGGTGGTTCATCAAATAACTCAAATCTACAAGGTAATTATTCGGGTCAATCATCATCGAAAAAGAGTCGACAACAACAAAATGCGATGGATCTTAATGCTTCAATGCAACAATTTGCTGGATTAGCTGGTTTAAATCCTAATTTGTTATCTAGTTTACCATTGGGTGTATTTGATCCAAAAAATCCATTACTTATGCCATTTGGTGGTATGCCCGGTTTAGCGGGTATGGGAGGACTAGGTAATCTCAATAATATGAATCTATTTGCTAATTTAGCCGGTTTAAGTGGTTTAGGCGGTATGGATGCACAAAGTTTAGCAGCTATGGTTGCAGCTGCTGGTGGTGCTGGTTTAGGCAATTTAGGAAATTTGGGTAAAAGCAGTTCCTCTAATTCAAATACGAAAGAACGTAAATCAAATAGTTCATCATCAAATCAACAGCAACAACAACAACAACAACAACAACAACAGCAGCAGCAACAACAGCAGCAGCAACAACAACAACAGCAACAACAGCAGCAACAACAACAGCAATCAAATTCAAATCAACAACAATCTTCTTCATCTTCGAAATCATCAAATTCTGCTGCGAATGCTGCTGCTGCAGCCGCTGCCGCACAATCTGCTGCAAACAATTTTCCATTTTTATTTCCTAATCCAAGTTTATTATATACACCACTGGGTTTGGGCAGTTTAAATCCATATTCACATCAGTCCAGTATGTCATCTGTGTATGATCAATTAGCCCAACAATATAATTTATTAAATGGAGGATTAGCTTCGAGTAGTTCCACAAGTACAAGTAATACAACACCGGCAACAACAAATGCATCTAGACAAAGTGGTAAATCAAGTTCACGATCAAATGCAATGGGTAATTCTAATTTAAATACGCAAGGTAATACTGGTAGTGGCGGTGGTGGTGGTAGTAGTCGAAGTCGTAATTCATCTGCAAATCTTAGTAGAGATTCGGCACAATTACAAAGTTTATTAATGCCACAAGATCCACATTTATTGGAATCATTAAGTCGTGTTTCTGGTTTAGATATTACACAAGGATCATCAACATCAGCATCTTCATCACGTATGTCAAACAGTAATTCAAATAAAAGTCAACAATTGGCAAAAGATTCACTTGATAAAGCCGAAAAAGAAAGACGAAAATTAATGGACACATTAAATAGGGGTGGTCTACCACCAGATTTAGCTGCTATGCAAGCATTTGCTCAAGGTAAATTACCATCATTATCGACTTCATCGGGAAAAGGTTCAAAAGATAATGCATCATTACCTTTACCAATACCACCTGAATTTAGTCAAGCATTATTTGCCGAAATGGCTGCACAGGCTGCCGCTGCTGCACATGCAGCTGTTGCATCTTCAAGTGCTTCTTCATCATCGGCCAGTTCGTCGGCGGCCAAACGACGTGAACAGGAAATGAAAGAAGCATTTGAACAATTAAGTAAATCTCAAGTGGAGTTGTTTGCACGAAATTTGGGTATGGGATCTGGTATCTCATTAATTCCGACATCATCATCTACTCTATCTAGTTTAAGTGGAAATAATAATAATAGTAGTAGTAATAATAATAATAATAATAATAATAATAATAATAATAGTGGTAGCAATAACAATAATAATAATAGTACTAATATTGATGTAGAACATCATAAGCCAAGACGTTCCAGAAATGATAATTCTACAAATATTAGTATTAATAAAGATGATATGACCTCACATCATTCATTAATGGAGGATTCAAGGTATCAAAGTAGGAATATTAGAAGTGATAGCAATTTTGAAAAAGTAACACTAACACCAGTTGCTGCTGCTAGTATTGCATCGTTGCCACCACAAACAACGATAACAATTGCATCGTCGTCATCATCAATACCAACATCGAATATTTCAACATCGTCATCTATGTTATCGATGACTTTACCAGAAAATTTAAGTAATTCAACATCTAATTTTAAGCAGCAACAACAACACTTACTACAACAGCAACTTCAGTTGCAACAACATCAACAGCAACAACATCATCATCAACAACAACAACAACAACAGCAACTGTTGCATATGCATCAAAAAATACAAACACCTCAACCATCTCCTCGATCAATAACTCCACAATTGTCTCACACATCACCAACACCACCAATTTCATTGCAATCGCAGATATCACATACTTTAACTCCATTGAAAATACCTCAGCAAATTCAACAACATCATAAACAGTCACCGCAACATCAACAGAAACAATCACCACAAAATCAACATCACCAACAACAACAGCATCATCAACAAAAACAATCACCCCAACAACATCAACAACATAAACAACAATTACAACAACAGAAGCAACAATCACCGCCGCAAGCTCATCAGCCACAACAACAACAACAACAACAACAACCACAACAACCACAACATCAACAGCATCAACAACAACAACCACAACAACAACAACAACAACAGCAACAGCAACAACAGCAGCAGCACCAACAACAACAACAACAGCACCAACAACATCAACAACAACAACAACAGCATCATCAACAACTTTCACTACCACAACACCAAGTTCCTGAACAAACGCAACAGATACAACCTCATCAACATCAAGATTTAGATCTGGAAGACCTTATTGCTCCATCAAAAGTTTCGAAAGGTGGTGGCATTGTTTTGGCTACTGAACAATCTACAACATCAATTGCTGTACAACCAAAACAACAAAAACAACAGCAATTAATTCAAGCGCCACAAATACAGGTACCGAAATCACCTGAATGTTTGCAATCACCCCTACAATCACCGTCAATACAAATTCAAGAATCACAACCCCAACCGCAACAAACGCAATCACCACACACGCAACCACAACAATCGCAACCACAACAAGTGCAACCACTACAAGCGCAACCACAACTACAATCGCAATTACAACCACAATTACAACTACAGCAAATTGAAACAAAACCACCGCAACAAGTTGAATCACAACAAGCTCAATCACAACCAGCTCAATCACAACAAGTTTCTCAACCACAACAACCGTTTGTTGAAACACAATCTCAACAACAACAACAAGCTCATCAACCGCAGCAACAGTTTGGTGAAACACAATCTCAGCAACAACAACAACAACAACAACAGCAACAAACTAGCGATGTGGTTGTTCAAGAACTTGAAAAAACTTTATCTAATCAACCTGCAGCATCATCAAGTCAACAAGATGATATTGATAAACAGCAAAAATCAGCTGGTCGCCGTACAACACGTGGAAAACGTCCAAGATCTGGAGAGGAATTGGAAATAATTGGTGCACCGGAACGTAAACGCGAATTGAGATCAAACGCTGGTACGTACATTTACTAATAACTTGAACATCGACGATATCAATCTTAACCCATTTGAGATGTAAAATTTATTTACAGACTAAATTTTGTTCCATAAATTCAGAATATCCTATATATATAAAATGCTTTGAAAAATTTAGGATGCAAGGGAAATTAATCAAATGATTCATCTTTCATGCATATTAAAAAGTACCTGGGATAATATTGTCATTTAGCTCTTTGATCTTTAATTTATTTAATTTATTCATCTATTCACGATTCTGCTAATTTATTATAAAACTACTATTTTCATTTATTAATCTGACAATGGCAATGTTACAAAATTTGATTGTTTAATTAAAATTATTATATTGTTTGACCAATTAATTAGTGATTATTGATTATTATATTAATTGAATAATCGAAGATTTTTTTTTTTCATTGTTTAATTGATTATTTAAATATAATCGGTCAATGGATTAATTTCGAAATTATTAATTGTAAAGTCTCCTCCTCTAGCTCTGTATTTGCTGATGTAATAATTTTGTTTTTATTTTTTTTTATATAATCAGCATATCCATAGGTTCATTTTATAGAACAAACAAAAAAAGTATTTAAATTATTGTTTACATTTATTTTTTAGGTCGATTAGCTGCAGCTGCAGCTGCTCGTCAGAAATTAGCATCTTCATCGTCTGCACACGATACATCCCTTAATTTATCAACAAGTTCTAATGATGGACAACATGACAAAGGAGGTGGTGATTCAATGGAATCATAAAATAAATAAAGAATTCAATTGAAATCTTAATATTCTAACCACCTAATGAAATGAAAATGGCATTGAAAAGATTATTCTAATCAATGGCAAAAGAATGAAAAATGATTTTGACAAAAACTTTAGTGTAGTACTCTATTGAAAAATAAACTTTGTTTCGTTTTAATTTATTTTATAATAATTATTATGCTTATTAATTCTAAGTAAAAAATTTAATTGTTCTTACATTAGCATTAAGAAGAGACAAAAAAGAGAAAAAAAAAAACAACGTGTAGTGATTAGTGTGCAGTGTTCATTAATAAGTTTGTTTTTTTTTTTTTTGTTCTAATAAATATAAAATAAAAACAATTT